>WAAG01060169.1:0-11310 GCA_013390105.1 Tichodroma muraria | reverse complement strand
TGTACTCCTTGAGTCTTTTGGGAACCCATGCAGTAAGACATTTTGTAGCTATTTGCTAGTATCGCTGCAAAGTGTTTGGGATGAATTCCTTGTGGATTAGAGGTTGGGTGAATCATAAAATCAACTGGAAAGTAGAGTAGTTGCTCACGTGGCTGATCGTGACCTGTGAGCTCATAAGCAAGACACAATTCCAGCAATTCAGTTGCATAGACTTGCAGAGGGATGAACAATCAAATACTATTGGCATTGATGAAATCACTGGATTAACGTTGAGAAGATGTTGGCAAAAAGAGAATGTTTTAGCTGCCGTGAGAGTGCATGCGTGGCAGAGGATTAATTTTCTTAAAGAAATGCAAACTTATGAGATTGAAATCTTACAAGAACAGCACTCTGTCCACATATTAGATTGGGCAATTTAGTGATCTGATCATTACAAGCCACTGATGTTCAGTGTCTCCCTCTCCACAGTGTAGTTGTAAAAGAAGAAAGGAGAAATCTGAAACCCTGTGGTGAAATTCCAGCTGTATGTACAGATGGCATTGTGGTGTGGTGTGGGTTGGTCTTACACAAACACAAATCATATCAAATGACAGTGCCGAAAGGAACTCAGTTAATTCAAACATAATAGCTATTTTTATAAATTAGGTATATTACACAGTGTAAAATAATTTACAAAAGAGTATTAATTAAAACAACTTAATTACTCTTTATTCTGGAAATGCAAAATGCTAGTGTATGCAGGTTAGTCTGCATGCTCTTGCAAATATTGGGCTCCATGAGACTCTGTTTCTCTAAAATACAGTAACAGAATTCCCATTCTATTCTAATTTCCCAGTATTAACCAATTTGTGTGAAAACTTGGTTGAGGTGATTTTAAGGCAGACTGAGTCAGTGTGGTGGAGCTTTTTTTTTTTAAAAAATCTGCACTTAATGGTTCTCTCACACAGAAGTCTTCCAGGCCTTCTGCATTATGCTTGCATAACAGGAAATTTTAAGCTGAGGGTCAACCCGCACTAAGAGGGAACCCAGCTTGATGAGTTCATAGCTCTCCTTTTGTTGCTGTTGTCAATTTATAGTCTTACTAGTGCTGGATTTGAGGAATAACTGTTCACCTGTGAGAGAACCCAGCCTTCCTTGTGTTGCTCTATTGTTTCTGCTAATATTTTGCATGCATTTATCAGTTACTTTGTTTAAAGATTGTAAGAGAAGGACGTTTCAAGGATGTCTTTCATTTGTGATTTCTACACATTGGTGTTAGTTGGCTTTCTGGCTATCTGTGTCCAGTATTTTAATATTACTTGAATAAGTTCTTATCTTAAAATTAGGATCATATTCCCACACCATAACCCCCCAAGTGATATTATAAAATAAAAGGTCCACTGTGTTACTACTGATGTCATGTAATGGATAATAACAGTGCTTAGAAACTTGGAAGTGGGTGCTACTTTCTCATACCCATAATCAAATATCCATTACTCCTTTGCTACAAAACCAGGGAATTTCTATACCTCTTTGCCTTTGAAACTGCTGGTGATTTGATAAAGATGTGTATAACTCTGTTTTGGCAAAGCAGAAATCTGTATATGTATCATAACACATACTTAGTAGTGAGCTTCTGTACGGCACAGTGGCTTCTGCAATGTTGGAAGCTGCTAGAGTTCATAAAAAATTCCAGAGATTACTAATTATAGTTCTGGCAGCTAAATATTTTTAACCTCAAGGGTTGCCCCTTTTTAGAGCTTTTAGTTTTTCTGTGTTTTGTTGCGTAATAGTATTCACACGTTTTGTTTCTGCATCCTGATTTAGAGCCTTACTGAAATTTTAGTAGTTTTTATCCTTTGTCTTGGAGATCTTGTGGAAATTTTTTTTTATTCAGAAAATCTGCACAGTTTGCTGTTGTGAAAAGTTGATTTTACTAGCCAAGAACTTTCCCTGTGTTCCAGGCCTAAGAATAATTTGATGCTAAAAAGTATTGTTGAACAAAAAAAGAAATGGTAAACGATTATTAATTGCCCGTTAAAAGGTCAGTTTCCTTCTTTTGTTTCTCTTTCCTTTTTTAAAGGAAGCTAATCTGGTTTGAGGGTTATGGAAATTTTTACATGATGTGTAGATTATAATACCAGAAGGGGATGGAGGCAGGAGTTTGTGGATTGGTTGGTCTGCCTGCCTTCATAGTCTAGGCTGTAGCAACTTCCACAGTTAAGTCCTCCTTGAACCCCAGCATTTAATGTTCAGGCAGGGCACATTTGTTTCTTTTGCCCCATGGTTCTATGAAGAACCCACCATTGTTTAATTGTCTGGGTTTTGTTTGTGTTGGTGTGTTTGTTTCTAAACATTTTAATTGCTTATATTTTATGCCCTTCCTTCCTGGCATAGAGGTCCTTGTTCTCCATACTCTTTTCTTTCCTTCAATGTGCAAGTTTTTCTCCATGTTTGTCAAAGTGATTAAATACTAGTGTCTGACTTAGTGAATGTTGCTGAGGTTGCTGTGTAATGCTCTTTATTACTTAATGTTTCTTCCTCAGTCCTTCCATCATCTTCAAACTCAAACTTGGGGATGTTGCAGCTTTCTGAAAGGTTGTTAACAGTGTCCTATTGAATATTTTTGTTAAGACCTCCCACTGCGCACTTGCTTAGTGTTTTGTGATTCTTTTCCAGGTAGTTACTTGTATGTCTTTGAATAGAAAGTCCTCGAAAAAACATACATCAAAACTTACATTTTGATAAATTTGCTTTCAACCACACGCTTCAGTTTTTTTAAGGTAATATCCATAAACTGGTGTTAATTTATGGCAGTTTGATATAAATTGAACTTTATAGCAGCTGTTCTCACTGTGGATTATTTCAGGATCCAGGGAGAGTTCAACAGGTTTCTTGTTCTTGTAATTTTTTTTCTTTTCTTTTTTTGTGTCATTCCAGCTTTCTACTGATTGCAGCTTTATTTCCTGAAATTTGTTGGTATTTCAGGACTTCAGTTCTTGCATAGTTATTTCCTGACTACTATGCATGCTTCAGAAATTGCTGAAGTCATCTGTCTTGGAAAATCTAAACTATGTGATCTTAGTAGGGCTGCCTGTGGCATGTTAATCATTAATCACGTCCTCATCTACTAAAAAAAAAAAAAATAGAATTGTTTTTCATTGTATGAGAAGAATACCACCTCTGTCTTATGACACAGGTAACATATCTGCAGCCTTGTATGTGCTTCTTAGCATTTCAAATATATGAAGGCTAAAGCAAGTAAAGTTACATCTTTATTTAAAGACCTGTGTAACTTGACAGAATTTTCTGGGTTTGAGTTTCTCAGCCCTAGTAGATGATCAAAAGCAGACAGTAACTTCACCAGGTTCATCAGGCCACGCTTGTTCCTTAGTATTACAGCTGGGCAGTTTTAGCCAACTTCCTCTGGAATCTGACCAGGGAAATGCATCAGAAACAAATGAAGGTGCATGGGATTATACACTGTGTGATTAATACTGATATAAGTGCAGTGAAAACTGGCTCGTAATCTTCCACCCGACTGTCAGAAAGTGTGCTATCCGAACACAAAGGTCAGGAAATCCCAAGCATAATCAAGAATGGATTCTTTCGGCTGTACATGCTTTTTATCTAAACCTTGAGTCAGAAACAAAAGCTTTAGCTTTGCCAGATCCGCAGCGTGTTGTCCCAAGTGCTGCAGTTTACGTGGCTGCCCTCTGCTTCTTGCTCTGTCAGCCCCTCTTTGCGACGTTGGAACCTCCTTCTCCACGTTTAACAGCTGTACAAAGCTCAGAGGAAGAGGTGGTTGGTTCCTGCTGGCTGAGTGAGAATTTGTGACTGGGTGCAGGAGCGGCGTTTGCGCTGGCCTGTGCCCGGGGAGCCGCTGCCGCCATGCTGGGCCGTGTCCTGGCCGGCTGCTTGCCCACCTGGAACCATCGCCGCAGGTTCTCTCTCACACCCAGCGGGAGCCGGGGGGGAGCACTGGCGGAAATGAGGGAAACGTGAGGACCCTGCTTTGTGGAATTTGTGATGAGATATGACAATTTGTGGCAGGAAATCCTGAGCTATTTCCTAGAGCTCGTATTTGTTCCATTGTGGAAGAAGCCAAAGTGCAGATTTTTCTTCCTTTAACTTGGATTTCTTCTTTTAACTTAAACACACAAGTTAAAATTCACTTTTAAGTGGTGTGCGGTGGAAAGGGCATGTGAGAGAGGTATTTTGTCTCTTCATTGCTGTATTTTCTTTCAAGGCTGTTTTTAGTGTATTTAACATTCTGCCATGTCCTCAGGACAGTTCTTAAGCTTCTGAATGTTAACATTACTGAATTAATTATTACTTTTATTTGGATTTGATGGAGATTGTGTTTTGCAGCGTTTAAGGTCATTTGCCTGAGGTTGTAAGTTGAAGAATATGATTAGCTGGTTGGTCTGCCACTGCTTTTGTGGTCTTGGCCTAAGAACACATAGGAGATCTGCATGACAAAGAATGGATTATGTATTTCCATGGTAGTTAAAAAACCTACCCAAATAGACTGGTAGAGGATAAAAGAAGAATAATTACGAAGGCTGGTTGCAGTCCTGTCAAATTACATTTCTTTCTAAGAGTGCTACTTTTAGTGAGGTTGCTTCTGTCTTCACCCTGAATGATGAGAAAGCTGAAAACTCTAAGGTCAATGCTTTTTTGTTATGAACAGAATTAATTTGTTATTAGATGGGAGTGGCAAAGGTCAGCTAGACTTACTTCCAGAATGCCGTTGTTGTTCAGAAGTTAAGATAGGCAGGATAAGACAGCTGAAATAAAATACTGTGCCAGAATATATTCCTGACTAGCAGCTGAAGTATACTATTAACCGAGTGTACGAAACAAAAATATTATGCTAGCAGTGGTTTTCAGGAAAGTTACAGGCCTTCCTGATCTCCTTGTTCCTTACTAGCCATCCTCGCCTTGAAAAACTGCGAGAGAACCGGAACATTTTGCGTCCTTCTCTGAAGGTCAGCGTTGTGTAGTTTTGCAGAAACAACCAATTTCAGAGTTAGGCGTCCCCTGCTGAACAGCCCTGCCAGGTTATAATACAAAAAGAAAAGTGTTTTCCTAAGTAGCTGACTCAAAATTAATTTCGGTGCTGCCAATCCCCACACCTCCATCCTTCTCCCCCTAACAAAAAACTCACTGACCTCTTGGCAGTCAGCTGCCACACAGGAAAAGTCAAGAGACGATATGAGTGAGCGGATGTGTCGCTCCGTGGTCTGTGTAATGCCGTGATTTTTACAAGAGCTACAGTATAACTTAGAGAGGAGGCAAGTGAAAATAAAGCATGTGAATGAGGGTCTGGCTGTGAGACCATCACTCTCAAACGTGACAAAGAACAAGGGAATGAGGAACAATATTGAATGTAAGGACCTTGGTGAGGATGCCAGTTGTGAAAATGTTGTTTAACATTCTCTGCTGTTATAAATACACTTTTGTTGTTGTTGTTACAGAAACAAATGTACTAACTTTAAGAGAAGCACAAGAAGAAACTTAAAAAGTAATTGTAGGCTGCCTACCAAAGGCAGGTGCAAAAGGAAGGAAAAATCCAGCAAGGCACCAATAATTAAAGTCACTAATTGGGGGCACTAAGCCCGTTCATTAATAAACCTACGTCAACAAAGTAATCAGCAGATTAAAGTCCAAATAATGAAAACATTAGGACTGCAATACTAATATAAAGAACTAAATTAAGCAGAGGAGACACTACTGTTGTCTCTGAAGATTCACTCTGTGTATATGTCCTCAAAAATTAAATTGAGTTTTTAAATAATTAAATAGCTTTTACTGGCCTAGAGGGATGAAAAAAACTAAAATGGTTTCATCTGCATTTCTTGTGGTTCAGTTTTGCTGAATAATACTGGGTTGTTTGTATTCCAGCCACAAACTTTTAAAATCAAAATGTAACCATTCTAGTAAGGAGTAGATATAATACCACAAGTAATTAGTCTGAATATTAGTAGGTGATGTGTTTGCTCTGACAGAACTGTAGTAAAATAAGAAATAATAGCTTTTTGCTAGTTCACAGGTGGATTTCAAGTACTAAGTGTTTCCCAGTAGAAGAAGTATCTCTATCATGGTGTGATCTGAAAGAGAATTATAGCAAATAAGGGATATTTTTTGTCTTGGAAAAAAACCCTTAAATATCTGGTCTTTGCAAAATGACAAATTTGCTATTTTTTGATGATAATTTCAGTTAAAATTGCTGTTACTGCTTTATTAGATGGAAAGATTAGCCAAGATGCAGTGAGACATTAGGAGTGTTCTACTAATTTGTCTGTTGAATGAAAAGAAAAAGAGATGGGATGAGTTTTTAAAGCAGTAAAATATGTCACCTTTTTTAAGTATTACAAGATTTCTGATTTAACGCCTTTTTTATGGTTCAAATGACATTGTACAGTGTCCCTTTTCTAGTTTTTTTCCTTCTAATTTTTTCCCCTGAAGATTTTTATAGGACTGTAAGCTTTATTGCTGTCTATCAGCTTCTGCCTATTTAGTCATTCACTGTTGTAATCATTTATGCCTCTATTCCCACAGCAAGCGGCATAGAAAATAATTGCTGCTAAAATCAGTTGAAATGTAGTCTGGGAAAGAAGTCCCAGTTCATTGTAAGCATTTTTTTTAGGTAATTGGTAACAATTGGACATAGGCTAGAAAGTGAATCAGAATATTGCTGAAGTTTCTGCAATTTTTTAAGTTGCACAAACTTACATGGAGTGAGGTTATCTGTTGATATCTTTGATATATCCAAAATATCTTCAATAGGTTTCTCTTCCTGGATTTTCATATATTGAAGATATCCATGTATTAAAAGTTCAATATGGTACAAAGATGAGAAATCCCATTATTTCAAGATTCTAAATGTCATAGATGTTGTAAAGAACATCATAATACAATGAAACCGCTTCCATAGCTCGTACAGCGGCATTTCCAATCTTTCAGTTTCGTATTCTAGAGACTAGGCCAGGCACGTAATGCGTGCTTAAACGTGGGCATGGTTCTAGGTGCTGGCTCGCAGGTGATCTGCTGGAATCACATGCTGACAGCAGTGGTTGATGTCTCTGAGTTTCTTAGTAACTTGTCTGCGTGAGTTGTCTGTCTCCAGTTCCAGGCTGCGTTTGTGTGTAATCGCAGCCTCACTCGGATGTTCCAGCACCTGCTGGTTCTCGTACTTCCACCGCAGGAACGCTGCACATAGTCATTAAAGCGAAGGCTTGGTGTGGAGTATCTCTGCCATGGTTGACATAGCTACAGCCAAAGGGAACTGGAAACCAAAAACTGGAATGCGTATTTAGAAGGAGTGATGAATTGTCTTACTCTCTGACAGAAAATGCATTTTGCTTGCGCTTAACAAAATGTATGCGTTCATCCTGATTTCTGCTGCTGGGATAGAAAAGCTGCTGGAGTTCAGTGGTCCCTATCATAACGTTGGTTTGAGCTGCAGCATATGCTGAAGTCTACTGGCTGTTTTCTAGATACTCTTTTAATACCAGAGCACCAGGGGAATCATTTCAGGTGATTAAAATAAAGGAGAAATATCCCTTTTAAATTCAAAGCTATTTCTTGGTGTAAATTCAACGTACTAGTCCATTGCTGTCTTACCGTCAATAATCTTCCATTTTCCAGTAGCCTTTTTTCACTTCTTAACTTGCTCGTGCTTGAAAGTGACAGCCCAAAGATGTGGGACTCAGGTGTTACTCACCTCTGGCAAAGGACTACATACTGTAATGTTGCTGGGAATCTTGATATTTGGAGGTTGCTTCTACTGCATTAGTCACCTCTAAGTGTTAAATTTTTCATGAATGTCATTATAAGCATACTAGTGTAACTTCAGGCTTTCAGAATTGTTTTTCATCCTGTTGTAGTGTGTATTCAAAAATGTAGAGCAGCAAGTCTTTCTACTTCGGCTCTTTTCGTAGAGAAAAGCATCTTAATATGTTTTTTAATCTTCAGATAATGTCAGATATTGCAATAGATAATTTTAAGAATATTTCATACTGATTTCTAAGGTGGATGGAGTTTCATATTTGGCAAACAGTAAAAAAATACGGGAATATAATGTGTAAGAGCATGTGAATGATATTTTAGTAGAGAAGTGTATGGTAAGAGAAATCGGAATTCCAACACAATTCTTTGTGTGTTGCGTTATTCACCTTCCTGATTTTAAACTTTGAAGGAGTTAAGTTAAAAAATACTTTTTATGCCTGTTTCACTTAGAACTGGGTTCTTCAAAACACTGACAAGAAGCTCCATTAACTATATAGTATCAGTAAAAGGGTGCAGATCTCTATAATATCACTTTTTCTGTGATAACATAATAACACTCAGATGCTTTTTGAGATGAGATGGAAATGCTCTCTCAGGATTTCTGTTGCTGAATTAAAGTTCTTAGGTTCATAGGAATGAGTTTTATGGGCAGTAATCTACTAGTGGTGGGGAATAATTTCCACCACTTCTGGTCAGCATAGCAAACCACAGTAGAGGCAGTGATAATGGTTGTGGGATACCCAGGCATTAAATACTGTGGTATTTGTGGTTATTTCACTTTGAATGTGTGAAAGCAGTCTTGCAGTGAAGTTAAAAATCCAGGTCAGCTCTGTGCCCAGGCTCTGGCAGGCTGGGGTGGTGTAGCACAGGCTGCACATGCCCTTGCTTTCTGGAAGTGCTGCCTCTTGCTGATGCTGCATCATTTGACCTTCAGATGTTGGCAGTTCAAGAGGTTTCCGACTTTTGGAAGTCCTAAACTGCATAGGGGGCTGGAAACTTAGTGTTATGGTAGCTTTTCATTAGTTGAAATCTAGGAGTGGATGTCTGTATGTTGAGGTCATTTCATAAAATCATGAGGAATTAGTTGTTATGTTTATTTCATTAATTGCTGGTTATTTGTCTTAGAAGCAAGACACATAAATGTTACATTTTCTTTTTTTTTCTGGTCACCTCTCTTTACATTTCATCTGTGTTGCCTTGTCCCCCCCAAGACCCTGTCTTCTTGTTGTGCAGGCAACAGAAAGGAAGTTTTTAGAATATGTTTTCTCACTGTTGTTGAATAGTAATTTAGTTTAATGCTTTGCCTTTGTCCAAGGAAGGCAGGCCATCTTTTATATTCACCATGTTGTAAGTTTTTTTTCACTTGTTTCTGTGTTTCTGTTTCTGTCATTTGTGATATTGCAGGTGAACATGCAAATCAGTGTTTGGTGGATCACAGAAAACGTCTGGTGTTTTTTCATTAAGCTGAAAGAAAATCTATTGTATACTGCCCTGCAATCTGCGTGTTTTCCATAATTCCATCACATTTTGTTTATTTTGATAACTTGGTGGGAGCTCAGTACACTGATCATCAGCAGTTGAGGTGTCTGTGTATTTAGGGACTTAACAAAACAAAACCCCTTCACTTCCTTCACAGGTATTCACAATGAAACCACACTGTTCAGCAGAAAAGCTGTGATTTTTGTTGAGTGAAATTGTTTTTTAATACCAATCTTAGATTTTTATGTCTGTAAAAGTAAGGCTGATCGGTGCACTTTTGCAAACGGTCCAGCACTTTTTCCTAGGGATCAGGCATCAGTTTTAGGAAGGTTAAGAGTTTTCTCATTTTCCTTAGCCTCTTCCTGCATTACACACAGTTTTACAGGAAGTCAGTGTAAAAACATCACTTTATCTAACTTTTGTGTCAGTGTTTAGTATCTCTGACTGTTGGTTGTACAGCTGCTAAACCAAAGAACACTTAATAGGGAAAAGACTTGGTTTGGGGCCAAGTGATAAAGCATAATTTTAGTGATTTTTCACAAGATGTTCTGTGACTGGTTAAAGTATTGCAGAGGAAAGCTAGGAAGCCTTTTTCTTTCTTGTCTTTTTTTTCTTATTTTTTTATTTTTTAATTACTATTTTTATTCATGTAGTTGCCTCAGTGCCCTAAATACTCTTGGTGTCAGCAATTAGCAGGAGCAGTGTTTCATTAATCCATCAGATCTCTGATGCAGCACATTTTAAGGCCAAGAGATAATAGGGAATCATTTGTTTAAACCTCAGGATTAGCTTCTGATGGATCAGGCTGCAGTGTCATTAGCAGCAATGGTGATAGAACTGTAAACCAAAGCTGTTACACGGTGTGTGGTTGATACTCTTAAAATCAAGAACAAACTCTGTTGTCTTGTACTTCAAAGCTGATAAACATCACATAACTCACATAAATTTGAGGAATAGCTGCATTATTTTTGATAGTGTTTATAGTTTCCTGTGTATGAAACACTTATTAGGTAGACATAACACATCTGATACCAAATTCTTACTGAAAGAAACTTGATTTTGTTTTTCTAATCTAGATGCATTTTAGTATTATTATTATTAATGCAAAAATCCATTCAAAATGTCTGGTCCTTATAAAGCACAGTAGTTTTGTTAAACCAGAGGAGTTTTTATATTCCTTGTAAGCTTTTGGAATGAGATGTTTCATTTCTGTGCTGAAGCACGAGCCTTTAAAAATGAGAACTCTTCAAAATGCTAGCAGTTCATTTAATTTGTAACTTACACACTATGTTGAACTTGCAGATTATTGTGCTCTTATATTATAGAGATAAAAGAGGATTTATAGGTGCTTTCTCCTTTTGATTGAGTGGTACTTTCAGAAGAACACTGTAAGTGCAGTAGTGGCTGAAATGATAAAATTTGCAATCCTGTTTGGCTCCCATGTGGAGACAGGAAGGGTAGAGACATCATATAAGACTGAATGGCAGATAACAACTTGTCTACAGTATAATCACAATCAGACATGAATGAGTTCCAATTCCCCTGTATTGACAGTATTAGTTCCATTATCAAGAAATATTGTGCTGCATGGAGTTGGGAGAGGTTGTCCAGTGTGATCAGATAGTTTCTGCCTGCTTTTTGTAATGCTCAAATTGTATCTGGCTACTTCTTGTTGTAGACTGGCCACTGCTTTTGCTTCCAGGTTCACTGGCCTCTTCAGTATATTTTAGGTCAGTTGATTGGCATTCAAACCTCACAGAAAATGAGGAGCTGACGGCTTCCTCCTTATTCTACTGCCAAGACAACATAGCCTTCAGGTCAGTCATGACCTATATACATATATAAATACACTTGCCAAAATGTACTCTTGCCTTATCTTCTAATACTGGAAGGCAGTCCTATCTTGGTCCTTGCTAGGGCCAAAAGGATCCCTGCTTGGGTGCAGTACAGAGGTGGGTGGGAGAGAAGCAAACATATTTGCTTTCCTTTCTTATCTTGAAATGTATCACCTGATGTGGAGGCAAAACTACCCTGCAAAGGAAAAGCCAAGTGGAATTC
>WAAG01060168.1:74754-87398 GCA_013390105.1 Tichodroma muraria | reverse complement strand
TATGCAAAACCAGTCCTCAACACTTCAGTTGGTCACAAAGATTTCAAGCCGTTTTAAATACAAGCAATGTGAAGTCATTTTTTTTTGTCAGCTTCTTATGCTTATGTATATATATGTGGATTACAGTGTTCCATACATCCAACAGGAACATTTCAAAGGGTTTTGGTAAGCCATTTTCTGCTGGTTCATTTAAACAAAGTAGACTGAACTTGCCCCATCACGTTGCTGCAGCCGCTGCAGAAGACTCACAGCACTTTTTGCAATTCTAATGAGCGACTGTCTGCCTGATGGATTAAGGTCCTTATAGTCTCCATCCACAAGTTAATTGAGCTGAGTCAGTCAGGGCTCTGAAGCCCTTCCTGAAAATGAACTCTTATTAAGGGTAAATACTCAGTAAAGTGTAAGTATAGTACAAATAACCAGAAAGTGCACTAGCTAAATTCTGGAGATGGAGCTCAGGCTAGGAATACAGATAGAAATAAATATCCATCTCCTTGTCATCCAGGTTAACAAGTGTAGGGATGTGTGATATGAGAATTTTCACTGTGCAGTATACTAGGCATATCTGCTGTTATTTTTTTATGTGATTTCAGGGGCTGGCTACCACACTAAGAGCTTTGAGTATGGCTTCCTAAATGTTCCTTACCTCCTACCATTTGAGTCTTTATACATTCTGTATAAGCAATTACTTGGAAAAAAAAATGCTCAATAATTCAATTTCTTTTGCTTTAATGGCAGAATAGCAAGACTTATGGATAGAAAGACACTAGATATTCTGACTGTAGTGAGCTTCAGTGGGAGGACTTCATGGTGGTTTTCTAAAAAAAGCAAAGGGAACTTTGAACTTCCATGGGTGGATATGAAACTTGTCAGGAAAAATATTTGAGTAGCTGTCAGCAGCTTAATGTCAAAATGTAAGAAGTACAACCTGTCTCCTGTCTGGTTAACAAACCTGCCTATTACAGATGGCACAAAATTTGCAGTCCTTGGGAACAGTGGTGAGCAGTGTTAGAACTCAGTGTGACCCCAGCAAAGCAGAGAGACATGGGGATTGGTTGGTAACACTGGCTGGAAAAGAATGTGTGGGATGTTGATGCCACACGGGGCAAAACTGATTTAACAACATCTTGCTGTATCAACACATCAAGGTGTATCAACAATCTAGCCTGAAACACAGGGACTGGTCTCTGCTCCTTGCTGGAATACACTTTTTGGCTTTCTGTGCTGAATGGGACCCATTTGAAAACAGACTGGGTAAGAACAGTAAGAATTCACTTAGAAGCGTGAAAACAGACCCAGAAAGGCTGGAGGAATCCTAGCCAAAACCAAGACAGGAGCTGAGATTAGAAAGCCCAGAGAAAAGAAAGAACGATGAGAGGAGAATTCATGAGACATGACAAATATGAGATACACATGGAGACAAATAAAGAATGTATTTTTCCTTCCTTCTTATTGAAGGGAAAAAGGGAATAACCCATACTCTGGATCTGTGGCTGACAGGACAAGTGATAGGAAAAAAATACCAAGAAATATTTATGATTAAATGTATGCAAGACTGAAATCAATCTATAATCCCAAAGTCTCTTTCTCAATAGATTAGTCATCCTCCATAAATTACTTCCAAGTGTAGTGTGCTCCACTTATACTAACAGGGAGTGAGTGCAGTGCCACCACCAGAGTGTTGAGTCCTGTCTAGCTTGCTCTACAAGACTCCTCTTTATTTTGGGTGGATTTTGGATGGATTTTGGATGGATTTTGATAAATACAGCAATGAGGTAGAGTTGTACATAACTGGACTAGATCACTTCAACTGTAATTTCTCTTTAACCTGGGGCTAGTTTTGTCTGATCACTTTTTCCTCCTTTTTTTCTTCTTGTCTAAAAATAATATAATTCCCTACTCATAAATTTGTTGAGAAATTTAAAAATATTATCCTCATACTTTGATTAGTGAATTGGTTGAAGTTGCTGCCAATAAATGCATTTTGAAGAGCTAGGAACCGATGATGGAGAAATATAAAATGTATAAATCTAACTAAGAGGCAGCCTTACAGGAGAACTGGAGCACAACTTGCTTCTGGCCAGAGACCCCAGAGAACTCTACTGCTGCAGAATCAACTTCTGTGGAGATGTGCTGATGCTGATTAGGACCAGCAGCACTTTCCAGTCTGAAATTCCTTTTTTACTCCTTATCCAAGGGCACATAATTAGAGGAACTTGCTCTGAACATTTAAGTCATGCTGGGAAGGCACAGAGCAATTCCTTTTCAGCAGTTTTCAAGTTGTACATGAGCTAATGATGATGGATGGTCGTAATGTTCCACTCTTTAACACAATTTATTAAGTACATGAACCTGTAAAGCTCGAGAATTGCTGTCCTCCTTTGGTCATCAGTTAGGTTAGTGATCATTGCTGGGCTGGGCACATAAAAATGATCCTATCAGTCTTCCATGGTTTGAGATCAAACAGCAGTTCTTGAATCTCTTCAAAGAGCTCTACTAAATCTATATATTAAGATCATGTGTCATTTTTCTTTTCTGCCTATGTGTGTTCTAGAAGATGTTCTAGAAGAAAATGGTTTTGAATCTCATCTAGTGTTCTCAGCTTGGTCTTGAGGAATGCATTCTGGTTATTTAATGGAGCTACTACCTATCATAGCAAAACAAAACAATCCAAAATACCTGTTTGAATCTCTATTAGTTTCAGCAAAATCCAGGTGAAACTAAGGTTTCCTAGTTCATGGAAAAATATGATATTCTGAAAAGTTTCTTTCATCCCAGTCCATGTTATCTAACAGGTTGTCATTAAAAAAAAAAAAAAGGAGGGGGGATATCTTTCCCCTTTAGTGCTGCAACATCTAGAAATTATGTTATATATAGGTTTCTTATAAATTATATTGAGGACAAAATTGAATTAAAATTATTACTCTCAGTCAATATTTCCTGAGAGACCCTAATCATCAAACTTTGAGCCAGTATAATCTGCGCCTTCAAGGGGTTATCCAGCTTATTTTCCTTCCTTTCATACTTTTATCTATGTCTCCTGTCTTATGTACTGTGACTGTGGCAAAGATGGGGCAAGAGAGAGGCTCCCTTGAGGGGGATGCCAAATAAAGGGCATCATGTCCAAGCTCAGTCTCCTTGGTGCACCTTGGGTGGGGCAGATGCAGCACAATCAGTAAGAGGAGCCTTGGGAAGGCTGGCTCCAGAGAACAACCCCTTGGATCCTGGGGGGTGGTCAGCCTTGCATTGCTGCCAGGGCTGCCCACATGTCCTGGTCACAGGCACTGCTTCTGCTTTAACAGCAAGGACATCCACAGGGAGGGGTAAGGAAATTATTTCCACAGTGCCACTCAGAAAGGAGGTAGAAAGATGTTCAGATGGAACAGCAAAGATAAATTACATGGGCTCTGTTTCTAACTTTTATTCACAATAAAAGAGCAAGGGGCTTTAGACCAAGCCACTGGCCCTGATACAGCCCCTCCATCTCTGCTTATCACAGCATCACACTTGAGTCACTGCCCAGCACTGTCAGAGTGAAGAGGTGCTTGGCAGTATCAGCAGAATAACTCTAAGTGAAGCAGACATCTCCTTTACAATTAGCTGCTCTGTTTCCCCTTCCTTTTCTCTTTTCCCTGCCTCCTTCCCCTTGGAGCTCCTACAGAAGATTTGGAAATTCCTCAGTGAGAAATGTTCGGTTTCAGCTGAGAGCTGACAGTCCTCACTTCACTCTTCTATTTTTGTAGGGACGGAATTGCTCCTCAGAAAGACAAAGTGTGACCATCAGAAGTTTGTACCACTTGGCTGTGAACGAGGGGACTGCACTGTCCTGAACTCTCTGTGTATTGCTTCGGCTTCAGAGGTTATGAGTTTCCTTGTTATTATCAGCCTAAAAATAGAGCATGTTGCATGAAATTTCACATGGGAACTGCAGTTCTGGGAGAGTCGTGGCCAGGCTGGGATGAGAAAGAGATGGGAAGGCTTTCCTTAGTCTTGGAAGGGTTGCCTGCCAATATTTGGTGGAAAATACCCTTTGGATCCTATCCCGCTCCGCCCTCCCCCAACTTTTTTAAAAATTTCTTTTGTAGCTTGAAGAGGGACCTGAGCTCGCCGCTAGATGTCAATAGCATTCCAGGAAAAGGGAACGGGGCTCGGCTTCCCCATAAACCCCCGACATTATGGCCTGAAGACCGTCTGAAACCCGGGAATACAAGAATTGCTGATACTTTTCATCCTCGAGGCTTGGATCCGAGCAGTTGGGTGGAAACCGCAATGAAATCAGGAAACCACATGAGCATCCTATAAGAATTTTTATTATTTTCATCATCAATTGGCAATTTTTCACTAAGACAAATACAAATACAAGAGTGAAAGTAAAGAGCAAGAGTTCTTTAATGGGTTTGTTTTTTTTAGCTGTTAGCTTATGTTAAACTCACGGAATATTTTCAGATTGATTCCACCGAGGTTTTTATTTATGTGATAACCATCATCTAGTACAAGCAAGTACAGACATACATACATACATAAGCAGCACATTATCTATTAATTCACAAATTCTTTAGAATGTGGGTAAATCATCCATCAACATAAAGGGAGTTTTGATTCCTCTTTTTAGAGTGGTAGCAGTGTTTTGGAATTGCATTGGCAACAGTTATTCACAGAAAAATACAGAAAAATATACTAATTACTATTCTGTAATATTTATATTACAGAAGAATGTGAAAACACATATTTTCATCCCTGTAAGGGCTGGACAATCAACTGCATTTGAGTTTCAATAAATATTAACCTCTTTTTTATGTCACGTATATTAAGGCACAGAGTGCAATGTGTTTCATGCCATTCCATAAGAAATACTAAGCCTGATCCCAGGGCTGCTGTTTTCCTAAGATTTACTGAAAGTAAAGCTGGTCATCAGCACTGTGCTAAAACTTGTGGAAGCCTGGTTTTATAAGGAAAATTGAATGGTCTTCAGTGTTTGTAAGTGGAAATTGAAGTTATTGAAGGGTCTTTTTTACCACAAATACACACACTGACTGGCCAGGAATCCAGTTTCTGTTTCCTGGGAAATAATGCACCTACATCAAAGCAACGACACACAGGGGAGCCCCAATGGTTTCCTCCCAAGCTCACAAGCTGGATCTGTGTGGGAGAAAACACCTTGGGATTAGGAAACTAACCCAGCATACAATTTCTCTCTTCAAATGATTATATGACTATAAATCCATAAATCTTCTGCAAATTTATAGGGGTTTTCTAGCTCATCAAAATTGTAGTGTACTTCTGCTTAGGAGAATGGTAGAAGCAAAGTGGATTAAATTTGTGTTTCAACATGCAAACCTGATTAAATTAGCTGAAAATTAAATCCTCATCGTAAAAACTGTTAAAAAGAAAAGAGAGAGAAAGAGAGAGAGAGGAAAACAACACACTGTTTTTCTTCCTGTAGTTTTAGTCAATAAAAGTTCTGAAACTGTTTAGGGGGAAAAAAAAAAGTGTTAACAGGAAAAAAAAATCCTCTTTCTTGAAGTGTGAGAAACAAACCTAGTGTGGAGCAAATACAAGTTAAAGAGAGAAACATTGGCAAGCATCAATTCACACTAGTCAGGAGACTGCAGATGACTCAGGAGTTCAGCTCTAACAGATTGGTCACAGCTAAATATGCCCTTAATCCATCACTAAGAGTCCCTGGAATGCAGCAAGGTCAAGATTTATTAAAAAAAAAAAAAAAAAATAACAAATTTTAAGACTTTTAGGGCAAGATTTGGGGAGAGGAACAGACAGGTTGTCTTTTCAGGAACTTCATGGCTTCTGCCTTTACCATTCTTTAGGCTAAATCAATATTGTCTGCCCTAGTCTAAGAAACTGCAGATCATGCGCCGGTGTTTCTAACTTTACTGCTGTCTCACCACTTTAAAATCAGACTGTTCAGTTACCAATATTAATCTTTGATCATGTCTCTGTGTATTTCTGTCTTTTTGTTTTTCTCTATATTTTTTTTCCAGCTTACTTCCCCATTACCTGTGGAGGAGGTGAGTGTGGAACTGGTTCTACCTTTCTAGAATCGTGCAAAAATAAATCCTCCACCTTCTTCCATCACACACAGAGTGATGCTAACACCAGTGCATGAACAGTAGTTTCAGGAGTTTGCATACAGTTAGAAATCAGATTTCCACCAATTACTGTAAAATTTGAGGTGTCAGATCTGTATTTTGCAGTATGTCAAATTGAAATTAAGCCACATACACAAAGCAGAAGGGGCTTTTTATGAGTAACATCTGAGTCCTTTTGTTCCCCAGAATATTACTCATGACAAAACATTATAGAAACTCTGCCTCTGGTTTAGGAAAGGAGATGAGTTTCTAGGTTTTTGTGCTGCATGGAATGAAAGCCCTACTGATCTAAGCAGAGACATCAACACATCATTGTCCCAAATATCTACATGGTTTTCTACACAATTACCTGTCTGCACACGCCTTACAGCACAGTAGGGAATGCAGCACCAGCCCATGGAGTTACGCAGTCACATGGGCATTTTCCTGTCTCTCCACAGCACACTGCCCTGTATGACACTGCAATCTTAGTCTCAGTACATCTTTTCAAGCACTGTTATTTTACTTTCCTTGGCAAAAATATAACATTGCCTCTTCCCTTCCTCTCCTCACCTCTTCAGGCCCTCGCTTGCTTTTGTTCTTCCTCTGGATCTCTCCTATCTCTGTACATCATTGGTCAATTCACTGCAAGGTAAATCCACCCAGCATGTGATTCCTTCTGCTCAGAAAGGAAGTTGTGAACTGTTGACACTTTGAGATTCCCCATGGTTTTTAGCAACTGTTGAGACTTCACCACATGTGTGAAGTACCAGATAGATTCCCTCCCTTTAGGTTTTGGGATTAAGACACAAACATCTGCAGTTATGGAGTTTGTATTTCCTTTGAGTAGGATTTATTGTGATGACAATATAGGTCCTGCCACTAGTTATAGAACTTCCCTCTGTCAGCATCCTCACCTCATCCCCTGATGTCACCTTTCTCCACATTAAGTCATAATGCTCTGAAAATCTCTGCCTACGTGGGCTATTATGAACTTCATGAGTTGGATGACATGAAGTAATTTTCCCCGCTTCAGTGATCCATGGGAAAAGGTCAGTCATTCAGGCTTGGAGGGCAGAGGCAAAAATCTGCAAAAGTTGTTACGAGAGAAATGATATTTTAGTTCCTGAGGAAACCAAGTAGAATTTAGGTGATGGTAAATGATGCCGGCTGCTTTTGAAAAGCTGGATCACAATCTTTTGATGTTAATATCCATTACTGCAAATATGTCCTGATTCTATATTACAAAATATAGTACTGTCTGATCAGATCATTACACTGATCATGGTTAGTAAAACTACAAAACAGTAGTAGTAAGACACCATGAAAGCTGTTGTTAAGAGCTGCCTCTTAGATTAAGCTCTTTAAAGCATGCATGTAAAGAGACACTCTTGCATGTACATTAAGATCAAGAGTGAAATAATACATTTGACAATGTCACCTTTGGTGGTCTGCAATCATTTGCACACTTGTAAAATGCAGAGGTTGTCCATCTGCATTGGAGTGACTAAAAGTAGAGAGCAAAATGGGAATTGTGCAGCAGGCAGGCATGTCACTCCAGAGGTCCCAGCAGGATCCACCGTCTGGCTGGTTTGTACACGCTGGGCTATAGCGCCTCAAATAGAATTGCAGGTAATTCTGTGACTTCTATTTGCTTAAACAACTTCTATCCTAAGCGTGGGGTTTCTGGATATAACCTTGAATATTGCTTCCTAATAAATCAAATAAAACATTTAAGGGAGAAAAAATAATTCCTTTGCCTGAATGCCTGGTTATACATAGGCAGGAGTTACAGGAAAAGTTCATTTAAGAGATGCATGGGATTTGATTTTGGTATGTACCATGCCGTAATTTAGACACTAAAAAGCCAGCATGTTCTGCTGCATTTATTTACATATGGTAGTAAAGCACAGTAGATCCAAGGGCCAGATTTCAACAACAGTCTGGCATGAAAACTTGCAGAAATGAGTGACTGATATGTTTCTTTGTAGCAGTAAAGTTCCAGATACAAATTCTCTTTGAATAGCATATTAATGATGAAAATTTCATTACTCCACTTTCATGGGCTTTACCAAAGCACATCCTTGCAAGAATTATTTTTCCACTAAAAAATAAAACCAACTTTTTGCAATTAATAAGTTCACTCCTCTTCGCTTACTGTAGGTAGAGAAATAAAATGGCAGATATGCAGATAAAAGTAGAAGTTGAGTGTACATCTCCTCAATTCTGAAGAAACCTCACTCTTAACATCCAAGCCCTTAAACAGCAGAGCTTCTGTATCCATGCTCAGTCAGGCCCATCTCAGCCTTCACAGGATGTTTAGTTTATGCCAAAACTGTCAAACAGTCATTCCTCAGCCTATTCACCTCAAAAAGGGTTTGATCTAGTAAGAATCAGCAGAACACAAGACGTAGCATACACACACCCGCAATTAACAGGGATCAAGGCTCCCATGCTGGAAGGAAGAGATCTACCTCCCATTCCCTCAACTGCTTGAGGAAATCCAAACCACGTTTCTTCCCTTGCATATGGCTTCCTAACCATAAGCTGTAGGCTCTTCCCAACACCAGAGGAAATTACAGAATGGATCAATACAATAAATTATGACAAATCTCCAGGACAGACAGCGCTACCCCAAGTCCCTAACAAATGTAGATTTGAAATTTCTAAATAAGTTATTAAAATCAGATTCATGATCAGAGGAAGGGAGAGAGGTTCATGTGACACTTGTTTTTTAAAGGATCTGTTGCATGTCTGGAAAACCAGAGATTAGCATGTCTGACTTTTGTCTCAAGCATTGGTAGAAATAGAGTTGAAATGGCTTTCACAGAGAGAAGTTATGTCTCCTAGTGTAATAAAATTCTTCAAAGCAGAAAATATGCCTGTGGATAAAGGTCACATATTTGATATAATGTTCTTAGATTTCTAAAAATCTTTTGATGAGGTCAGTTATCAGATTCATTTAAAGTAGATATGATTTAATGGGATAAGAGCGAAGATCCTTCTTTGGATTAATAACTGCTCAAAAGATTTGTAACAAAAAGTAGTGATTAATGGTGGAAGGTAATTGCTAATGAAATCCTGCAGGCATCCAGATGTTCAACATATTTGTGAATGGTCTGGAAAAAGGTGAGTAGTGAGGTAGCAGTGTTTTTTACTGATACAAAATTGTCTAGAACAGTCAGAATGTAAACCATCTATGAATGCTTTCAGAATTATCTTTTGATACAAAATGGACAAAAGACAGCAAATTCAAAACTGGAGAATAAAAAGCCAGCTCCACATAGCCAATAATGAAAGTCTGCTTGTATATACACATGCATAAATCAAGGAGTCATCTACACGTACATGTACACGGTGCCAGCTATCACCATCCACAAAGGAACCAGGAGCCACTTTGCATGAGTCTTTAAAAGAACCTTTTCAGCCTTCTGCTGTAGTCAGGAAGAAAAGTAGGCTGTTAGGAAGGAAGAGGAACCAACACACAGAATGATGCCATTTCATAAACCCATGGTGCAAACACACTCCTTGGATGCTACTTTGCCTCAGAGAAGATTTACTAAACAAGATACATGAAAATTCAAGACAGACCTTTGCATATCCAGAATGAGTCCCATATGAAGACAGATTAGAGAACCAGAATCTCCTGGTCCCTTCATTTCACAAACTCAGGTATACTTGCTGAGCTTAATACAAGTATATTTCAGACAGTACCTAGGACATACTGTGAGTAGTTTACAAGCAGAAGATTACAATGACTGCTGAGAGAAACCCTAGCATGGCGTGAGACGAAGAAACAGCTGGAGGTGTTGTACAGGAAAGTTGAGTCACCCTGCTTTGGAGCTCTGAGTTGCACTTTTAAGTTTTGAGACTTTGTCAGCAAGGATGGTGCTAGATCAAGAAGAACTCCTTACAGACTCAGCTGGAGTCATTAGAGCTACAAATTAACAGTGTGAAGGAAAACCTTAGGCAATAAAATTAAGGATGTACTTAACAATAAAGCAGAAGTACCTCTGAAAATATGTTCAGGAGCCATGTTTCACAGACATATTACTTATTTAAAAACAAGCAAGATTCACGTTATTATGAGAGAAAACATTTAGCACTTCCGAGTTTGTTTCTAGTACCTAATAATCATCTTGTGTCGACCTTGGGCAGATTAAAATGTCAGAGTTTCATGTAAAGAGAAGTCATAGATTGCCATAGAGATCTAGGGCAGCCTACAGAGGCACCTTGCAGCTCTGTCACTGAAGATGGCCAGGCTCAAACCCAAGGGCAGCAGTGTGTGCATATTTACTCCTGGTCAGGAGACACGGCTGGAGGCACGACACGTTCTGACTCATCAGTAAACGTTTCTGGTTGTGAGAAAGGATTATGGCAATAGTAACAAAACTCCTAAAAATCTCTCAATGTTATTGAAATTCCTTTTGTCAGTTGGATTCAGTTGCTGTGACTACAGGGCAAACTGGTAGATCGAAGGAGCAACCTTAACAAATCTGGTGAAAAAAGAAAGTACTGGCTTCCTAAAAGAATATGGGAAAAAAAATAGAAAAGAGGAAAATAAGTGGATTTATCAATTATGCCAATCAGTGAATGCAAATTACAAGTCCAAATTTAATCAACTCATTGTAAATAAAGTCTTATTGAGCACACAATCTGCAGAACATAACTGTTCCCTTCCTACTCAGACACACGTATATTCCGGGTTTTTTGCTCCACTTATAAAAAACAGCACAAGATAATGAAATCTTCTTTTAAAAAAAAGGTTTAAATTCGCCTAGAACTTTTTAAAACTGTATTTGGTTGTATTTTCACAGAAGCAGAAGAGTGTTGAAAGTACCTAACACAGTCAGTGCATTAAATGCATCACACACTCAGTAACCACCTGAAACTAAAAATAGAAACACATGGGGAAAGATTAAATCCTGTCTTCAATAAATATATATATATTCAATATACCGATAGCAAATTCTATTCTTCAATAAATCAATAACAAATTTTTATAGAACTGAAAATATTTCCTCAAATTAGGAGCCTTTCCTTATTAATGTGTTTGGTCAATCTGGGTATTGCTCCAAGGTTTACAGCACAATTTTCAAAGTTATTTGAAGGAATTAAGGTAGACATTGCATATAAATGGGATCTAAATCCCTTTACACTGTTTGTTTCCTTACAAAACTTTGACCTATGGTTACATTTTGGTGCAAAAAGAATTATTTTTTTTCTTCAGAAAGTTTTCAGGATAATTTTTTTGCACATTTTCTTGTCTTACCTGTTGAATGTTTTTCAGCGTGTGACAGCTCCTGACTGCTGCCAATCAGGTGCAAACACAGGGCTCCTAGTAGGACTGGTAGTGATAGTTTTGAAATTATTTTGTAAATTATTCTTATGTTTACAATTATTGTTGTAATCTCAGAAATATTTCTGGGATCTCATCAGAACTGCAGGATCTGCCCAGAAGATGTAGTTACTTTGTTGCAGCAATCATTTGCAGTAATACTCGCCCTTTATAACAATATCCAACATTTTCTCTTTTCCTTGCCAAAAATATTCCTTTCCCTTTGTGTCATGCAAGATTCAGCCCAAAGTTCTAAGCATCGGGTCGCAGCGGTGTCTAAAAATGGGAAATGTCAGGCAAACTTAATCTCCATATCCATTCCGCCTGGGGTTCCTTCTTCTTAAAGCATCTGCACAGCAGCAGAAATCGGCTTCCCTTCTGCCTCAGCTAGTCCCACTAACACCTAATCCTGGCCTAACGTGCTTGTGATCCTGTCTAAGGTTGACTTTGCTAAATATCAAAAGCCAAACCTGAAAATTGCCAGCCTAATTCTGTATTTTCTCTGTATGATATGAATAGCGAGCCTGTTTGTGTGCTGGGGTTTTCTTCAGACCATCCCGCTGGCACTGTTGAAAGGCTTGAAGGCAAAGGGCAGCGTATGTGAAGGATGCCAAAATCCAGATTTCCATGAATTCCCTAAGCAAAAGAACAGCGCATATCGAAGCAAATTAATGTCACTTTTCTTCTAAGCAGAGCTCTGAATACTGTTGGTGTTTCCAGGTGAAGTTTGGGTTCTGGCACCCTGCTTGGCCGAGGCAGCTGAGTGATGCTCACCGTAGGGAGGCCTGCAGAGTGGCTGTTTCTCAGAGACTCTGAGCTGGAATTTGCTCCATGGGGGCTTGCTGGCCTCTCGGCTACTCAGTACCAGGCATAACAGCCTGAAAAATGCAGCACAGGATCAGGCCCTGAGCAGTTATTTAATCCTATCTTATAGGTCTCAGCGAGGAAAATCCAAGTTATCTTGTTGCCTAATACTGTTCATGGGATACAAGAAATCAGCTTAACAAAAAATCCTTTGTAGGATAAGTGCAAAATACTCCTTTTGCTTTTAATTAAAAAAAAAAAAAAAATACATCCACTGTGAGGTAAATAGTAGAAGGAAGAAAGGAATTTTCACCTAAAATTAATAGAATATTATGATTTTTAGTTGGTTAGCATACTAGATCCTAATCCATTAATTAGAAAATTTCATGTCTGAAATTTGTAAGTTCTTTTTTTTT
>WAAG01060168.1:37678-74700 GCA_013390105.1 Tichodroma muraria | reverse complement strand
TTTTTTTTTTTTTTTTTTTTTAATTGCAAAAAATAAATGCCCATTCTTTTATGAAAATAGAGTGCTTGGAACTGTGTTATATACTGCTGCAGGTTCATTATGAGTGGTTGGTACTTCTTCAGCAACAAAATCACAAGCAGAGCCTTCAGTAAAATCCTGGCTTCAGTGCAGTCTGCAGGTTTTATTGTGGCTCTCACCGACAACATGTTACACCAGTAGCTGTGTTTTTAAGCAAACATAATGCTTTGAAACTCATAAAGTGTTTTTTCCGCAGTGCAACGTTGTATCGTGAATGTTGGTTTTATGCTTCCCTGGATAGTGAGCAAATCTGAGATAAAACCTTGCTGGCAGCCCTAACACCAGATACACTTTACTAAATCAGTCTGTGCAAAATTATTTCCTCTCAAAATGCAAGCAAGGGACTGGGCAGAGCCCTGCAGATGTAAATGCGAGCAGTTAGAAACCAGTTCTGAACATAACCAGGTCTGGCTTAACACATAAATATATCAGGTTACAGCTGTGGTACCTGCAGTGATCCCACTGCGTCAGCCTCTAGCTTTGGGCAGTCATTTTGATTATTTTTTTTTGGTGGTATGAATGCAAAAGAAGATTTTTGAGGTGAAAAAGCCCTGAAGATAGAGCAGGAAGGAGTCTGAAGCTCTGAATTTGAGCTTGCCTCTTTGCACATCAGTTTCAAAGTTTGGGGTGTCCTAAATAAGGCAGAAAAAGGTAAGCAACAAAATATGACCCCACAGAGCCACAGTTGGTCTGTGCGAGCTTTGTTTCTGCCTGGCTGAACCTGAGGCAAAACATTTCTCCCCATTTTCCAGCAGAGAAATGGGGTCTTAACAGAATGAGAAGCCAGAGTGGCTCTATGATGAGAGTTCATTTATGAAATGTGACTTTTGGGGCGATGATAGAGCTAAACAGCAGGGGATGGACTTGTTTAAGCCTCCCTGGGCTGGGGGGACGTGTGGCTCTACGAGGCATCTCAGGCTGACCACAGCACCTCACCATATGGTGGCATGAGCAGGGCCACGGTGTGTCCCTCCCAGACCTGCTGGAGACCACCCCATCCATCTGTGCTTTTCACTCGGTCCTCCTATTGACAGCTGCGGCTTCTTTCCTCGAATCCTTGGGAGATGCCCTCAAAACTGAGGCTCAGAGACATGTCTCCTTCTTGTCCAGGCCGACTACGATAAATCCACTCAATTCCCCATGACAGCCCACTCCAGGACTGCAGGTTTACAAAGCGGGATGCAGCACCGGGTCCTGAGCACCCCCTTGGGCTGAGAGCCTGATAAAAATCTCCCGATCCAGTTCATTGAGGTCCATGGCGAAGCGCCCGTCCATCCTGGGGAGAACAAAAGTGTTGGGCTTGGCAATAATTTAGGAGACAATTACTGATGCCTCTTTGCAAATTGCTCTTCTTTGACGTTTTTATAACTCAGTAATTTCCAGTTGTGTTCCCATGTTTGCCTCTTTTGTGTATAGTTTTCCTATTTTTGAGTGCATGGTTCACAACATTTAAACAAACACTAACAACAAATTACCTGCTCAACTGGATTCTGTGAAAAGGGGGGCTGAAACTTATTTACAAATTAAGCAAACTCGGGCAAGGAGGGAATAGTCACCGGGAGCGATTTGCGGGTGCTCTGCAAATCACGAGTGGTTCTCTCGCCAGGAAAGTCCTGAATTTGGGGAGGGGTGAGGACCGGAGGTGGAACTCTGTGTGTTTCACCCAAGTCCTTCTCTCACAGGGAAAAAAAATCCACCTGATTTTTTTTTTGTTTTGTTTTCCTGTTGATAACTCTCTGGTGAAAGGATCCATCAGAGAAGTAAATCTATACGTGAACAAACCCCCACCCGGCCTCACTTGTTCTCACTTTTTTTCCCGTTTAAAGAATTACTCTTTTTTGTATTCACTTGTTTAATTCTCTCCTACTGTAGTAAAATAGAGATTGCTTATTTACTTTCCAAAAAATCACTTCCGTTTTAAATCACATTTAAATCACAAATTTCTCCGCAACTTTCTGAAAGAGATTTTTTGACACGGAATTGCTCACTCCAAATGCAATCTCTCCTCACTTAAAACGCATAATTGCAAAATGGGAAGTAACGGTGTACTTTGCTTTTTATTGTATTTTTAATCCTATAAATCTCCGAAGTATTTCGTTGCACGGCAGTTTTTATGTATTTCGCCTCGGGCTGATGTTAGATCTGCATCTCAACACCTTTGGCTAACTCTGTTCTCCCATTTCGATAGCTTGATTTAGTTGCAGTTATAAATAAAATTCAAGACGAACTTCACACGTTATTTTAGAGAAATAAGCAGAGTATGGGCTATTTTTAAAGCTGCCTATCTCTTAAAGTTGTCTGTGTATTGCCACACTTTAAAATTCAGCTATGTATCCGTTTACATGAGTTGCCAATACACGGAAAATTATTTATGTCTTTTCTGGGCTTTTCGCAGCTCAGAATTTTCGGATCTTTTTGTTGGTCTCCTCATTTTGTTTTTCTCTGATTTTCCAAAAGATAAAGAGGGACCTACCAATATTTACAATCGGATTTTGTTGTCTCATTTCATCTCTGAATTTCGAGATACCTTTAATGTGGTTCCGAATATCTTTAACGTTTAAAAATTCCAGTTGAACAGAAAAGCACAGACATTCTTGCCCTGCAAGAACGAATTTTAGAGTAGGTCTCCGCTTTTTTTGTTTGCTCGTGGGGTTTTACTATTATTATCGTTACTTGTTGCACTAAGAAAAATACAAGATTTAGACTGGGTTTAAGCGCGGTCTGCATTGCAGGTGGAGCATAGGGATGGGGACCCTCTCTTCCTTCCTTTCTCCTCTGTTTTTTGGGGCGGGGAGCCCCGGCAGAGCCGCGGGCCGCCTCTTCCCACCTGGGAGCGCAGAGCGCTGCGGCGGGTCCCGGTGTCCCGAGGCAGCGGCAGCACCGGGACTGCCGCCAGAGCTTTGTGCGGGCAGACACCTCCTGTGCGGGACTTGGTCGGCCGGGAAGCCCCCGCAGGTCTGACCCTTCCTTCCTTCCATCTCTGCATCCCGTGGCCTCCCCGAGGTTTCCCCTCTTGTCGGAGGCGGGCAGAGCCGGTGCGGGCAGGGCCAGGCAGCGCTCTGGGCCAGGCACGTTTCTCCACGCGCCCCGGGGAAACTATAGGTAAAAAGGAAGGCAAAAGGAAAAAGGAATCCTTTTTGGTGTCGTCGGAAGAAGTGGCTCCGGGACAAGATGGGTAGAAAGGCCCTGGGGAAGGCGGCGGGGAGGTTGCGTGACCCAGGGGAGGAAGGCGGAGGGTAGCTGTCCTCGGGCACTCGAGTTAAGCAAGCCTCTTTCATCTTTTCTGTCGCTTTGGTTTAATTTACCTCTGCCCTCCAACGCCCTGTGAGTTTAATCACATCAGATCACCTTCAAGCCAGCGCCAAAGACTGGAAAGAACGAAAGAATGAGCAAGAGGATGAAAGAGCGGAAGGGAGAGACGAAAGGAGGGAGAGAGAGAGGAAGGAAAGAAGAAACAGAAAAAGGAAAGAAAAAGGAAGAAGGAAAGAAAGGAAATTAAAAACTAAGAAATTGAGAGAAAGAATATAAGTAAAAATATGAAATAAATAGTCCCTTTATCTTAGGCAAAAAAGAATAAGCAGGTGGCCACCGGGCTCCTGGGGACACTTGACGCAGCAGCAGAGGTGCTGTTACTCTTCCCTGGGCTCATAAGAGCAACCCGCGGGTAGAGCGCGGCTCTGCGAGGGCGACTGAAGCTCCTCCGTGGGGCCGAGCGGGACTTGGCCAGCTTCTCCTCACATCTGTGTGTATGTGAAACCATTTGTAGCACTGACATGAAACACAAACACGCCTCCGTGAGAGCCCGCTAGTCCCTGGGCACCTTTGAAATCTAGGTCTGGTTGGGGTTTTGGTTTGATTTTGTTTCGGTTTGGGGCGAGTTTGTTGGTGGAACTGGGGGGTTTTTTGGGGAGAGGAGATCCAGTTCTCGGCATGATCCCTTGAAATGAACATTGGGAAGGTTTGCTTTGTTGGTTTAGTATCAAAAACGTCATGCTGGTTGGAAACCTTTTACTTGCGTTAGCCCCTGCTGTTTGGATGTGAAAGGTGAAGCAGGACGATTCACACCGCTTCCGGGAAGCTTTGGTTAATGGGCACAGATCAATTAGTTGTCAGGTCTGCGCCTTCCTCAGGACACGGCAAGAACCGGGGGTTCCCGGCGGCTCCGCCGCATCCCTCACTCTGCATCGCTCCCAGAGCTGCGGGCGAGCCCTGGAGCCGCAGCCTCGGCGGCCGTGGCAGCCTGCGGCGAGCTGGGGTCCAGTCAGCGACCCCACCCGAGCCGGGCGAGCGCCTTCTTGTTTGCTTGCCTGTTTATGGCCCTGTGTGTGCCCCGCTGCCCTCTCCCCGCCGCGCCAGGGCCGCCGTGCCCCCCTCCCCGGCACAGGCAGCGGAGGGGAAAGCCGCGGAGCGGGAGGGGAGGAGGCCGGGGCACCCCTGCCCGAGGCCGGCCCTGAAGCCCAGCCGAACCACCCCCGCCCCAGCCGGGGCCACCTGCGGGAATCCCTGGATGAACTCGGGGGTGGGGGACTCTCCTCCCCCCAGAGGAACAGAGGGCTTGGATCAACTGGTTGACAGACTTCTGTCACATTTGAAGCTTTTTTAATGAGCAAATGAACGCGTTTGTTCCCTTCCAACCCCCCTTTCTGCCCCATCTACTCTGTTCAGCCTCAAGCGGGCGGTTCGGAGGGAGGGATGGGGCAGAGGGGCGGCTTCTCTCGCTGCCGCGGGGGAAGGGGAGCTGCTGCCCAGCCCTGCCCCTTGCAGCCTTCCAACTCTTCCGCTTTGCAACCTGGCTAACCCAGCGCTCCCGGCTGGTTTTCAGGGATGAAACCGTGCCGGTCCCTTCTTTTTCTCGGTCGCTGAAAAGGGGCTATCCCTTCGGTCAGTGCCGTGCGTGCTCACCGAGAGCGCCCAGGAAGGGACCAGCAAACACTCAGGCCGACCTGCGTGCCCTTCCCAGGGGAGAGGACGAAGGAACACCCGCTGGCCTTCACGGTCCGTGGCTGTCCGGACAGGTCTGTGGGAGTCACCCCTAGGAAGCCCTGAGCCTCTCGGAGGTCGGCACGGATAGTGGGTGCGGTTTGTAGGTGGAAAAAATAGGATTTTTTTTCGGGTCGCCCCAGCCCCGGCCGTGCGACAAGATGCACCATCCTGGGAGAAACAGCCGGGTCGTACCAGTCCCGTCGGTGGCAACAAATTCCCAGCAGCGTTTGGGGAGCTCCGCTCGGATGTTTAAAGAAGATAAAAAGTAAAACCAAGCCAACAATACCGACAAACACAGACACGAACGCATACACACACACACCCCAGTGAAGGCGGTGGATAAGAGCTAAAGGCAAAGAGGGACCCAGGTCAGAAAGACAATTGTTTCCGTTTTTGCCTTTGTGATTACTTCACTTTCCAAATAAAATTCAGGCGTACTGTTGGCAGCGGTGGTAAGTCACACGTAATAACATTCCTGAAAATTTTCTACCGGTGGGTACAATTCAAACACTCGTTCTTCAATTAAAAAAAAAAGTAACATCCCCGAATGCGTGTAATTAAGGTTCTACCAGGATTTACACTTCCAAATAACCATTGGGCAGCATCCCGGCACCAAGAAGCTCCGCCGCAGGGAGTGCTAATTTTTCCTAAGGACACCTTTCTCCTTTTAGGGAAAGCGGGCTAGTAATTTAAGTTTGTGAAGTCACATGTAGCTTTAAATAGGCATCAACATTAACAATCAAGAACCCGGCGCTAATAGCTCTTAAATACCTCGCTAATAGCCCCCACGTGGAAAGAAATCCCCAAGTGTTATAAATTCTGTTTAACGACCAGAAACCCTCCTGGGTAGAGGCGAAATACGAAAACTCCCTACTCCGAGTTCCCTGTCTTTGATTTATTTTTAACTACAGGCTCATGGGAACGCGGCGTTGGAAAATCACGTCCAGATGTACCTAAAGAGGCGCTTTCTCTGCTGAAACTCTATCTCCTAAAGGGAGTGGAGGAAAAAAAAAAAAAAAGTCTTTGAAATAGTTTGAATTTTGGTTTTAGCATGGATCTAATTGTAAAAAGAAGGGGCAAAGCGGCGGCTTCGTTCTGCGCAGAGACGCGCAGCGAGGAGGGAGCAGCTCTGAAAATAGTGCGCAAAGGAGCTGGGCTCCTCCGGGGCAGCCTGCGCCGGGTGGAGAGGAGGCAGCTCCGAGCCCGGGGCTGTTGGTGCCTCTGTTGGGAGGACACCCGGGTTTGCCCGGAGCAGGGCGGGCTGCGGTCGGGGCTGCTTCTCTGTGTGCTGGGCTGAGCGCAGGCGGTGCTGGTGCCTCCGCTGCTCGGCTCTTTCGGTGGAGTATCAAAGATTTGGCTGTAAGAGTGGGTTTGCAGGAGCAGGGAAGATAAGCGGCCCTGAGAAATGAAGGGGCTTTTTCCAGGTAAGATATCTTTTGCCTAAGCCTCAGCAGGGACTTTTTAGTGCCTTGAAATATTTGAACGAAAAACATCTATTTCAGATAGCTTTCGCAAAGTCTACTAGCTTTCTGGTTCGGTAATTTTAAAATTTACTTTTTTTTTCTTTGGAGAATTACATCGAAAATGGACTTGGGAGAGGGAAACAAACATGGCTGTGCTTGCTGCTTGCTCTCATTTCATCTATTCCGTCTAACATTCCATATAATAACAGCAAATAATGACAGGATCATTCATCCCCTTTCAATTGTACAATGACGAATTATTCTAGTACAGTAATTTGGGGCTGGATATACCTATATAGATTTATTTTAAGATTTTGTTTCCCGATGAGAGATTAACGAATTGCCTGAGCAGCCGCCTGTATGGAGAGTACAAAGCTGTCTGTCCTTGCCTTAGTATCGGGTATTATAATTCAAATCCAATCCTTTTCACCTCGTATTATTGGAGAAGGTTGTAGGGAGCTGGCCTTTGTTGCAGGAAATCCCATTTAAAAATTGCTTTATAGGCCATTTACTGCAATCCTCGACATTGATCTCATTACAGCTCCCTCTCAGTGCTGTTTATAAATCCTGGTATTTACCAGCCCTTGGCAGCCAAGCCTGGTGGCATTGCTTGCTAGGGCTGTCACTGCGAGGAGGATAAGTAATGGAGGTTAGGAGCCACTTTTTCTGGATGGTTTTGTCTGGAGGAAGCATTATTATTTATTGGAACAGTCGACCAGAAGTAAATCTTGTACTGACTCATCCAGTATAATCTCTTAAACCTCCAGGCTGTCCGTTTGCAGAGGAAGTGGATTTCTGTGCTGGGGCCTTCTCACGCAATGGCCTAATTCAGCCAGGAGAGGAGAAACACCCCTTTAGGTAGTGGGTTAATTTTTGGATTTAATAGTTTGGAGAAAAATGAATAGGTAAACTGACAGAATTAATCTCAGTTCTGAACTGGTTCCAAAAGCTTTCAAGGGATGCTCTTCTAGAATACATCTCTGGGCAGGGTTGTGTGGTTGTAAGTGTGGCTATGTCACTGATAAGTTGCAGCATCTTCTGGGTACTAGCTACTGCACAAATAAAGGGAGGAGTTAGGCCTTAAAGCTTGACTTTGTCTTGAAATGGGAAGCTGCAAAACACATGGTCAGTGGAAATGAAACAAAATACAGTAATGCGTGCAATTTTTCTTTCTGTTCTACCAGGTAAAGCCACAAATCCAAAACAGGTTGAAAGTTCCTCTAAGACTCCTATTTACTTTTAATTTTTTTTTTAATGGCAGCTGGATCTAGAACTAGGCAAATATGTGGTTATATTTGAATTCTGAAATACACAGCATGAAGATTTTAATCTCATTTCTGAATCATAATAGCAATAGGATTATCCCAATGGCTATATTTAAAAAGTTTCTATTGAATTCATGTCAGAACAGAGTTGGTATTTAAAATAATGTTTTTTTCTCCCTAGGGAGTATCTGTACCTGATGCCTAAGTCCTCAGTGGGATCTGCCTGTTGCAGTACAGCCAAGCTGGTTTGAGGTTAGCTGTCCTCAGAAGAAGCAGAGCATCAAATTCCCCATCCAGCACCCTGGAGAGATAAAAAACAAAACAAAAGAAAATCCCCACCCCAGACTTGTGGGAAAATCAGCAAAATGAGCAGGCAGATGCTTCCATCTTCTATTTACAAGACTTCAGGATAATGCCAGGCCTGACAATCCATACCATATAGAGTATCTGTAGGAGCTCCTTTATCATGGTGTCTTGTCTGACACAGCTGATTTAGTTCACTGAGTCATCAACAGTTAAACTGTACTCTTAAGTTCTGAAAGACCAATCCTCTTGCTTGAATTGTAGCACAGACACAGAGTGAGGGCTCTTGCACTAGGGGGAAATCTAGGGTGAGGAAGTCTTGTTAATGCCTTTCCATTTTCAGAGGCTAATTAAAGGCAGAAAAGAGACGACTGGAGCCAAGATCTCCTGAGTGTGAAATCTGTCGTTGTGTTCTAGAGATTTTCTCTCCATTTTCAATTTGTCTGTTTTGTTGCATTTCTTCTCCTCACACTTGTTTATTACACTGATTTCTAGTTTGTGCTAATGAAGCTCCCTATCAGATTGATTGTTCCTGTATTATTATGAGTTGCTCTGGATGCTGCCTGGCACACCCTCCTGCTCAAAATGGTCAGAACAAGTTGCTGAATAGTTAAATAGATTTTTCTGTATTTCAGTTTTTGCCCACTGTGTCATTTCACTGGACATCGAGTGCAGCTTCATCTTCTTTACTCCCTTTTCTCACCAGAGTGTTATTTACACATGTTGATAAGATTTCCTGAAGCCTTCTCCAGGTTGAACACTTCAAGATCTCTCAGCTTCTCAGAGAAACATCAAGATCATCCAGTCCAACTGCCAGCCCAGCACTGCCCCTGTAACCCCTAAACCCCATCACCCACTGCCAGAAGCAGACATCTCTTAGACACCTCCAGGCTTAATGACAGCTATTTCAGTTCCTTAATTGTCTTTGTGGCCCTTTACCAGACTCACACCAGTAAGGCCATGTGTCATCCTGGGGAGCCCAGAACCAGACCCAACACTCCAGATGTGTCCTGCCATTGTTGGGCAGAAGGGAATAATCACCTCCTTTGACCTGCTGGCAAATTCAATTTTAGGATCACACTCCTGCATGCTCAGTCTCTAAATTCCTCCTAGGTCATCTGTCCTGGCTTCTTTTTTAATTTCTTCACGAGCTCCTTGTTCATCCATGCATGTCTCCTGTAGCTTGAGTTGGACTGTTCTTAAGGCTGAAGGAGACTGAAAATCAGCCAGCTCTCCTGGAACTCTTCATTTTTATTTTTCTCCTCTTGTTAGGGAAATACCCCATAGGATTCTGCCAAGTGGGTACCTGAAAGAGCCAGAGTCTGTTGTGTTGTGATCTTGCCAGTTGTTCTTTTCCTTCCCATGAGGACCTTCAACTTCAAAATTTCATGGTCTCTGCAACCAAGATTGCCTTCAGCCCTCTAATCCCTGAGCAGCCTTTCCTCATTTGCAAGGATGAGACTCAGAAGGGTGTCTCTTCCCACCTGTCCCTTCACCAAGAGGGTGTCAAGAAGTTATCATTAATGCATCTTGAAAGCAGCCCCTGTTGTGCTGCCCTTTAGGCAGTTATTGTAGTAGTTAAACCCTACTATGAGCACTTTTTAATAATAAATTATTAAATAAAACTATTGTAAAAATAAATTATTAAAAAAACTAAAGAACAAAAATGTGGTCCTTATTCAAACTGATATTTTAAGTTTCAACTTGTCTACCGAAGTGTAGGTAATGAAATACTAAATGGAAATTACCATGTTTCTTGTGGTGAAAAAATAGGCCCAATTCCAAGGAAAGCTGTACCTCCTACAAAATACTTTGTCCTAGGGAAACAAGATACAGAATTGTTATACTACAGTGGATCTTCCAGTTAGGGACTCACCTGGGGGTACTGGATTAAGACTGGAGAATCTGTGATAGGTTCACCCTGCCTGGCAGGTAAGCCCTAACCCAGCTTCTTCCTTATAACCCCTCAGTAGGATGGGGATGAGAACTGAAAGGACAAAAAGTGAAAAAACTTATGGGTTGAGATAAAGGCAGTTCAATGAGTGAAATAAAAATAATAAGAAGGAAGTTCTTACATCTACATCAGTATCAGCAGCCCAACACCTTGACACTCATCAAGTAACAGCTTCTTTGGAAAAAAACACCCTGCAGTTTTATTTCTGAGTGTGATATTGCAAGGGCTGGAATATCTCTTTTTGGGTCAGCTGTCCATCTCCCAAAGCTGTCCTCTCCCAAACCCCTGCTCACCTCCTGGCTGCCTCTTGCAGGGGCAGAGTGAGAAGTAGAGGAAGCCTTTACGCTGTGAATCTGATGACTTTTGTGAATCTGATGAACGCTGTGCGTTGGTCAGCAATAGGTAAAACACCAGCGCTGCTCCGGGCACAAATACACAACACAGCATCGTATGGGTTGCTGTGAAGAAAATTATCTCCCCCTCAGCCAGACCCTAGTACAATGTTTTACACTGGTTTTTGGGAGGAAAACAAAAAATTGGAAAGCTGGTGTGATCATCACTGCTGTTGTGAGTTTGGGTTTTTTTTGTAAGGGATGTGATGACTTTTCTGAATGGTTTCTTCATGAAAAATTCAATGACAAGTGAGAGTAATATCTGATAGAAAGAATAACATGGCTTGATATCAGTAACACCTTCTGGCTAGTTGGGAACTTGGGAAGTAGGGCTCAAGGTGGGCAGAAGAAATCATCCTCCTCCTGGCACAGGATCCCTCCATGGGCATTGGGTGGGATGGTATGTCAGTGTTAGGGATCATATGGGAAGAGTACAAGACAGGTCAGTTTGGTAAGATGTGACCTACTAATTTAAACACTTCTTTCTAGACACAGTGAGTAAGAGATTCAGGTAAGAGTGGCTTTTGTCCTTTACTTAAAAGCTTCCTTTGGCTTAATAAGCTGTCTCTAATATTTAATGCCTTGTTGTGCTCCTAGAGAGCATCCCTCTCCCTCTGAGCTGCTGCTTTGCTCGGCTTTCTGTTTCCTGGGAAACTCAGGGCAGTCCTCAGTTTTGTACAGTCCTTCACAGTATCTTAATGCTCATAAAGAGTCTCACTAGAATCGCACACAAAATATTTTATGAAGAGACTGGCTGTGAATTCATAACTAGCAGCTGAATAGCCTCCATATTATTTAAAAACTCAGTGAGAATTACTTTATTTCTGTGCTGTTAGTGCTGTTTTACATCCTCTGTTATATCACCTCTCACCATTCAGAAAGTGAATACTGTTGAATTTCTGAGTCACAAGCTCAGTGGCATCACCAGTGCTTCATCACATTATTGACATGATGATGAAAGAGGTCTGATAAACTTGTGTTTAAATTGCATGACGAATTATGCAAGCTTGCACCTTCATTTTGGAGTATTTTACATGAAAATTACTTGTTTTTGGGGAATTACTTTGATCCAAAGGTTAAAAGAATTCTCAGACTGTAGATGAAGGTTAACAAGCGGTGTTTTTTCTTTGAAAATCAGCTCTTGTTTGTGCAAATCAGGATATGAATACAAAGATTTGGGAAATATACCTGTTTGAATTTTTTTCTATTAGATAGCATCCATTGATATCTTATTTGAAGAGATTAAAATGTGTTGTAGATGGCTTTTACTTTTAATGGGGGTGTTTTATTAAAATCTTGTTCAGTGGGATGAAGCAAGCAGAGCTAACACAGTAGCTTTCATTGCAAGATACTTTGATAGGTTTTTTAATTTGGTATTTTTCAAAATACTTTAATATCTCTGCAAACACAGAATAAAAAGACAGTTTATTCCCTCAATAATTCAAAATGTAAATAATCAAAAATTCTCAGCGGAACATGAAACGTCTGTAGCCTTTCAAGCTGCTGACTGGATGGTTGGGTGTTTCAGCAGTAATACAGCTCTGATCCTGTGTGTGATGCCACAGGAGCCACTGAAGCTTATCAGTAAGGTCATTAATGCAAAACGGCAGCATTGCTTTTAGAAACAACATTACAGAAACTTCACAGAAGTCCACGATCCATAAGACCAGAGCTCAGCTGTCTGCAGCAGCAGCTGTGTCTCACCTGAGTGTTTGCCTCAAACGCGTCCATCCCCTGAAGGCACTCGGCTGCCTAATGACTGACCTGGTGGCCCTGTGGTTTGCAGAGAGAGGTCTGAAGGCTTTCCTAGGCATGCTGACAGAATTATTTAATAGGTAATGTAAGCAGGCTTTAGGAAGAGGGAAAACACAAGTAATTCTTATACGAAGGTAAAAATCTGGGTTTGTAGCTTCCAGAGAGTGCCTGACACCACTGGGCTCCAGTCTGGCTTACCCAAGTCAGGGGCTCTTTTGTCCCAGGCACTCAAGCGTGTGTGTGGCTGTGGCTCCAAGAAGGTGGCTGCTTTAGGGGCAGACACAGCACATGCCTGCAGCTGCTGATCACCTGGGAGAAGCACACCATGAACAACGTGAGATAAAGATGGTTGGGGGTCTTCTGCCTTCTGCCTTCTGCTGCTGGACATCATCTCAAGGCTGGCTGGATCTCCCTTGTGCGTGGTGAGAGCCACATAACACATTCCCTAAAGGCTGTGTGCTTGCAGCCTGAATGCCAGCGTCTTGCTCAGGATTCACACCTTTGGCTTAATTTATCTCGAGACCCTCCAGATACTGAAAATTTTGCCATGAAGGTGGGGTTTCTTCATCACTGTATGCAACAGGCTGCTCTCCTTATGGGGTATCCATGCTCATGAGCTCCCAGCAGAGCACTGCTCTCCCTGTAGCTGCCTGTCCTCTCTGGGAGACAGAAATACAACGTATTTTTCACTTATTACCCTTATTGATTAAAAAAAACCAGAGGAAAATTTGGAAAATACAACTACTTCCAGTCCGTGGCTGAATACATCCCCAACACAGCAGGGTTTTATTTGTGAGTGTGAAATATTGGCAATCCTGCAGTTGTCCTGGACCAACTGAGCATTTCTCTGAGATTTAGATAAAGCTGAGGATCATCTCACCTACTGTAGGCTGATGTTTCCCCACGTATCACCTAGCAATGAGCCCATCTTTCTGCTGGCTAGTGGCACTGTTGTCCCCAAGGGGCCAATGGTGAGCGTTTGGGGTTGGGGTTACTCTCCGTCAGCTTGCCCCCAGCATCTGTGAGCTCTGCCCAGGCCTGAAGGAGATGCTATTTTGGGAGGCACCATGACCCAGCCTGGATGGGAAAACATCTATTTCAGGAAGCAAGCAACCTTTAAATGCTGCATCCTTACATGTGCAATAAATGTGAGTGTGAATCACTTACAGGAGAAAAATACCGTTTTGGCAAGTTTACATGCTGTGTAATTAAGAACAACAATATGGTGCTAGGAACAAGAGATCAAAGAGCTAGTGCCAATGTAAATGGTAAGGAATATCTATTCTGAGGTTTTCCAAGAATTGTGCATTCAGCATTATTAAGTTCATCAACAATACAGTGTAATAGATGTTCCATAGTCAGTGACCTGGTAGTACATGTAAGAAAAAGATGGGTGTGATTTCTTAATGCGTCAGAGAAAGAAAAATGCCTACTTTGGTAACCTCATCTGTGAGCAATCCACTGAGCTCTCAGCATGTTTCTTTCTTCACTTCACATGCAGCAAAGCAGTGCTCTGTTAGAGGGGCACTACTGTACAAGGGTATAAAAATAATTTGGGAGGGTATTTCTTGTGGATATTTGTAACTTTAAATCACTAAGTTCACAGTCTTTGAATCATTGAGTGATTTCATGATCAGCAGGTTCCTGAGAAGAACACTGAGATAACACTTGTATCTTTCCTTATCTTTTCCCAGAAAGCCGCTGGCACTGGGGCTGGGTAAACATGAATCCAGCCAGGGTAAGGTGAGGCAAAGCATGGAGAAATGCTACTATACCAGCCCATGCCTGGATGCCTGTGGGAATTTAGCTGATAGTTTGTTTTCTACAAGCAACCTTTCCGCTGAAGAAAGATACCAAGGCAGGAGGAAAAATCTAGCCCTGGATTCTGGGACTTTTCTTGATTCCAGTGGATGCTGTTGACAGTATTCTTGGCTTCGTGTTGTGTCCACCAAACTCCATAGCTTTTCTTATGAGATTTCAGTCTTTCTTCATGGCATGGTATTTTGCAAGATTCAAATAATACTTCTTAGATCTCTGTGCATAATATTTTACTTTAGTCAAAATCCAGTTGTTGACAAAAAGGGAGTTATAGAAGCAGAAGGTTTGGTTTTCTTCCAAAGCCTTGCCTCACTTTTACTGACCAAAATTTATTAGAAAACTCAAAGGCCAGATTTGTGTCCATAGTTTTCTGAAGCAGACTGGGCTCTGTGCTCCACACTAGGGAGAGCTGGGGCTTGATCAGGGACACTAGTGCAGCTGATTGCCTGAAAGAAATCCCTCCTGTTTATCAACTGACTTATGTCAAGGAAGTGCTAAAAGGAATTTTCCAGCTGTTGCTCCTAAATGCCAAAACTCACTGAGCTGAATATACTCATCTACCTGACTATATGTGTGAGCAAAACTGATCTGTCATCTCTGATCTTGCCTTTGCATATGATCCACATTAGGACCATGGGTCAGGGAAAGAAAAGCCAAATGAGCAGCATTTTTCTGAACCAGTTTTCCTGCTGAGAAAGTTGTGTAAGAATGATGCCTTAGGCAGGCTACCTACTTCTCTGGGTAAGCAGCTGAAAATTGCATTTGGGGTCCCTCACCTTTGTTCTGCATTTGTTCCTTCACTGCCTCGTGCTGAGCAGGAGACCCAGGGGCTGGTGTCCTCTTTAAAATGAAGCTGATATCTGACATGCCCATAATGGAGCTGTCAGCTTCCTCCTGTGACCAAACTAAGTGGTTTCTCACCAGAGAAGCTTATATACTCCTGTAGTCTTCAACTCATGATGAATCAATGATAGGTGTTTGGGAAATGTTTAGGAAAAAATTAAAAGAAATTGAAAGCCAGCTTCAGTACTGAGATAAAGCTCAGACTTGGTCTCCTTAAAATATGCATTAAGAGAACAGACTTGAAGAAAGTGGAGGAAAATGAAATACGGTTTTTGTTACTTTTGTTACTGAGTTCTGAGGTCAGTATGGCTGACTATATTATTTATCCAGCAAGGCGCTCTTCCTGGATAAAAGTACTGCAAGACAATGCAATGCTCACCTCTAGGTAGAGTGTTCAGAATCCAAAGACAAAATTCTCTCTTAAATTGGCAGCAAAATTCCTTGGCTTTAATGGGAGCAGGTGAGACTTGGTGTATTTTCCTTTTAAAGAATCCCAAATGGTACAATGGTTACTTTATGACAACAGCAAAATGAGTCACTTGTCTCAGTCTATCAATCAAGTTCCTAATGGACACGTGTCCACATATAAAAAAAAAATCCCAATTAGTGTTAATTGGCATCCTTGCCTGTAGTTTTTGTGGAGAATTCAGTAATAGGCATGGGAGCAGAACTCCCTCCATTTCACCCCAAGAAAGGTCTCCCCAGCAGACCAAAAGGCTCTTGGTGTTGGCACTAGTAAGCTTTGTTACCATTACAGGGGCCACGTACAGGACCTTGGCTCTTTGGGCTGGCACTGGGGTCCCATGAGAATGAAAAACCCCTTGTGCTGCTGACTGTTCACAGGCTGGTGTTTCTAGTTGGCCCTGGAGAGCTGGGGACGTCTGGGGACAGTGCTGGAGGCAGCTGTCTGGAGCACGGCATGCTGCCCTAAGACAACCTATGGCAGGACAAAGTGTTTCTTTCCTGAAATAGGAAGATGAACAGCAGAACAAGAATTAGCTGGTCTGGAGATCTTCTCTATCTGCCAGCCCTTCACCAGGTATTGTCCCACAGGAGTCAAAAAGACTGTTATTGTTAATAATCCCACAGTGCTTATTTAACATGTTTGATTGACTGTTTGCTTCCTCCAAAGGTGGCTGTCCTCTTGACAAGTGGACAGAGTTTAAGACCATAGTTTGCACACCATGCAGTGTTACGTGTTACAGACACTGACTTAGCAGGAGAGCAGGCTTAAAGCATCTTCCTCTGGGAAAAAGACTGTGGATCAACAATCAGCCCAGGTCCACTGCTGAAAAAGCATTTTCTTGATTTGTCACAGGGACTGCAGGATGCCCTTGAGTAACTGCTGAAAGTCAAAAGAAATCATGCTCTTCCATCATTTGGATGGCTTTGGATTTTCAAAAGCTTTATAAAGCAGTCAAACAGAGAAAACTGCTATGGATAATTTTCCATGAGCCAAACATCATTGTTTTTATATACTTTCCAGGCATGATTTAAGGCCAGGTTGGATGGGGCTCTGAGCAACCTGTTTTAATGGAAGGTGTCCCTGTCCATAGCAGGGGCTTGGAACAAGATGATCTTTAAGGTCCCTTCCAGCCCAAACCATTCTATGATTCATTAACTTTAAGCATATGATTAAGTGAAACAATGGGTGAGAGCTAGAAGCAGACCCTCACACCACACCTGCTGTTCCCCTTTGCTTTCTGGCTGCCAATTTATTCTGATCCCCCATACTTGGAAGTCAGCAATGACACAGAGAGGGAAGTTGAAAGAAATTATTTCCCTTCCTGACTTTGGCTGCCTCCTTATAACAGCCATGGTCTTTGCTTTACTCCTGTCTTCATTTTTTTGTTGTTGTTGTTGGTTGGTTGGTTTTCTGTTTTGTTTTGTTTTTGTTTTTTTAACTCCCAGGTGTTACAGGTTTTGGGGTTTTTGGTTTGGCTCTTGTTGGGTTTTTTTTGTGTGTTGTTACCTTCCAATCTTCTTGTTCCAGCTGTCACTGTCTGGTGTCTGTCAGTGGCACTGCTGATGCAGACCAGCCACACAAGCTAAACTGGCATACACGTGGCAGGATAGGACTGTTATTAACCACTCAGGTTATTGAGTTAGACTCATTTCTCCAGCAGTAGCTGATGAGGAAAAGATGCAATGAGAGGCAGAAGATGAACTTTTATTCGGTTTCCTCCATCTTGGTACTTGCATTTGCTTGTATTACAAGAAACAGAAGTCTGGTTTCAGTAGCAACATAAGGTCTCAGGCAGAGTTTTCTTCCTCCTGCCCATAAATGGGAGTTAATGTTGATTTAACAGGACAGCAGCAGTCTGTCAAACTGGACCAAAGATTGTAAGATTAACATAAATGTCACTTAAATTTTAAGTGATTTTTTTCCTGTTTTTTATTTGTACTTCCTGAAAAAGACCATCTTACGCTGCCTTGTTTGTCACAGTGAAATTTATACAGTTTTATCTTTCCTCCTGCTCCAAGAAAACAATATTTTTGAGTGCCAGTTAAATACAGTTGTTGTAATGTATTTGTAAATACCTTGTTGTACATTGATACATTTATAGCTGTACAATAACTATTATCCAGATACAAAGATTAACACATATAAAGCAATGCACATCAAAGACATTTATAATTAATTCAGTAAAATAGAAAATAATTTAAATAAATAAAAAATGATTTATCCTCATATATTCTGCCTAATAACTTACATTAGTGATTATAAAGATAAATTACTACATTTAGTTTTCTGAACTTCTGTGACTGAGAGTTCAGTGTGGGAATTCAAGCAGGCTTGTGGCTTTCCTGTCCTTTGGGTTGCAGGTGGAATATGTTGGTGTTTCTGACAATTTTTTTCCAAAGCAATGGTTGGTAATAGCATCACAATATCTCAACATTCTCTACTGATTTGCTTCTTGTTTTCAGGAAGCCTCTGCCCCATGGCTCTACAAAAGAAGCAGGAAAATCCATTTGGTCCTTGGGACTATTGTGTCACATTGCCAGACTGAACTTTCAGTGAGGCATTCATCTATCTATGGAATATGATCTTCGTAACAAAACACACATTAATTCTTTTTGTCTGAGGCCAAGGGTAGTGTCTCTCATAATCAGTGTTGTCTATGAGCATACTGATTCATTAATTCTTATCTCTTGTTGGAGTCCTTACAGTGGTAAAAGTGAGATTAAATTTGGGCGCAGAAAATATTCCATTAATGCAGCTGCAATCAATGTCATAGCAATGGCAATAATAAGAAACATACAAAACTCATAGTGCTTTTATACTGTAAATACTGAACAAGTGTTTCTTTAAAATAGGATTTCAGAGGCAGAGATATGAATTTAAAAGCACAAATCTCATCTAACTGGATCTAGTTCAAAAACTATTGGTAATATTCCTTCTTATGAGGATTTTAAAGTCTCTGAAAAATGAGTTTGACCTATAATAGAATATAGAAATGTTATGTGTTTCTAATAAAAATCTTCCCAAACCGCTATAGGTTGAAGAAATTTTTTTTCCAGTAGTTTAGAGTAATATAATTATTTACCTTTACTATTTAAAATAAAAAGCTAATATTAACTGGAATATGAAAATTAAAATTCATTCATAAGAAACCCCTAAACCTTTTTCTATCCTGAGTGGAGAAAACCGAAAATCCTCCTGCTTTAAAAAAATAAAAAGATTTATTGAATTCATGTTTTTGAATGTAAGTTTTTCATTAAGTAACTTGGACAGTCTTTGGCTGAGCATTAATCAGAATGTTAATGACATTTGAAATGAAATAAAAATTAAAGTTCTCGATTTGTGGGACAGAGACTAACTAAGATCTCTCCAGATGTACTTTGAATTCTGAATTACTGGATTAATTCTTTGTCTGTGCTTTGCAGTAGATAGGCTTACAACAACGGCCCTTCTGTCTTTAAAATTTATTGACCACAGCACTTCATCAAATCATTTTGTACTTTCTGTGCTGAATTGCAATAGACAGGAGACTCCAGCTCCAAATCAAATACTTGAATAAATACCTGAAAGTGCTCAGAAGGGTTTTATTTATTCACAGAGGGAGCACTGAGCAATCAGGATTTCTGAGAAACTTCAGAAAACTGATGAAAGAAGTTAAATGCATTGGAACAAATCTGATACTGCAGATTTCCAGTGGCTTATCCATAAGGATGAAACACCCAGGGGTAGCTTGGCTTCCCAGCACACTGTGGAAGTACTGGTGTGCTGGGCTTACACACACTAAAATCCAGGTGTCTTAAGTAAATTTTCACTATACTCCTGCAGCGTCACTTTACTGTTTTTCCTTGGCTTCCTCTCAGGCTTCATCTCTACTACTCTTTCCCAAAGCTTCTCGTTTTTTGATCAAGTTTCAAGGCTTGTGTCCTTCTCTTTCATGTGCTGGTTGAGGCACACACCTGCCTTTTCTGAGATTTTAAATGTTGCAGTCCCTGTATCTGGGTAAAAAAGAGAAGAAATATGTAATGTTCAGCAGTAGAAGAGGAGACAGCATTTATCTTCCTCAGTTTTCTCACCATCTGCAGATTTTTCAAGGTTAGATCAGTTTTGGGACATATATTAACACTGCCCGCATGAATATTTTTTTCCACATTCTGAACTTTAAACAGATCTAAGAGGTTTTACATTCACCTCGGCTGGTTCAACAGCCACAAATAGTCTCTTCCACAAAAGCAGATCCTCTTTTCCCATTTTCTTTCCTGAAATTCTCTTTCCCTGTGTGTCCTTCCTCTTGGCATTTAGTGGTTTCTTTTCTTGGCATTTCTGACCTTGAAATTCCAATCTCCACTGACAAACTTGACTTTTTGCCTTTTGCTAGTAAGGAACACCATGATCCCTAAATGCTCCTCCTTGTGTGAGTGCTTAGCAGTCCTCTGCTGCTCCTGGTCACAGACATATGCAGTACGGGTCTGCCAACATCTTCTGGATCTCAGTTATGCAGGAATGTTATGAGTAGTTGTAATAAAGGAGATTCACTGAATTAGAATTCACAAATCAGACATTGATTACTTAAATTGTAGTGTCATCTTTTTTCCTTGGAGAACAGTACATAAGAGGTTGTCAGACTGTTTGTCTTGGATCTTAATCATTGAGAAAAATGAAAAAAAATTAAAATAATTTAATTTAATTACCAGTTTAAAAGTTCTGATGTTGTACCAGATGGTCCCGGAGTTCGCTTTTAATCTGGTGCTCTATAACTTCTTTTTCTACAACTACTTGTCATTGTATCAAAATCCCCCAAAGCAAATTTTTTCTTTTGTCCTTCCTGAAGTGTGGGGAAGTCTTCTCTAGGTTTTGTAATGTCCAATGTCGGACTTTATGTACTGCCATGATGATAGGGGAGGGTATATATAATATTCCTTCCTCAGCTAGCTTCCCCTTGTAGTCCTAACAAAACAGGGTAGACTCCCACTCTCTCCAGTGTGTCTCTTGAGGGTTTTCTTTCATTTACAGCCTAAAAACAATAAGTGTGTTTTCCAGCTGGAAATCAGGGAAAGGAATGAGGCATATTGTTAGGAAATTCTGCTCGTAAAGTGCTGTAGAATTGCAAACTATTCCTGACCCTACACAGTGCCAGGCATAGAAATAAAATTTTCACTGACTTCCTCTGCTGTTAACTAGACCAAAACTTCTCCAGTGGAAATATGCACATAATTCATGAAAATATTGTTTGTCTTTGCTTTGTTGTATAGCCACGTTCATGTTCTTTTCTTTTTCAGGGATATCAGAGATGACAGATGCCAACAAACTGACAGCCACTCTGCAACTCTGCTGGCTTCACGGTCTCGAATTTAGGCAGATTCAGTACAGAGGTAGAGGTAACAAACACATGGGCAACCAGTGTACAGATCACAACGTAGTAAAAAATATGAGATGGTCTTTTCTGTTGCTGTCATTTCAGTCTGAGAGACGAACTAGAGGCTGGTAGCAAACTGTAGTCAGATTATCTCAAAAGCAGTGGTGGGTATGTTGCAATATATGTTCTACTCAAATGCATGAGAGAGGTATTATCCCTTTTCACCAAGGAGCAGGGAATAAAAACCAGTGTGTGTTTTGTATCTGAAGTTTTGAATGTAGGGTGCTGAAATCTGCATTCAGAGTTGGATTTTATAGTTTAAAAATTTCTGAAAAAGAGGCAGTAGGAAACAGAGGAATGGGAAAAGAATTTGAAAATAATAATTCACAGGAAAAAAAAAAAAAAGCAACAGACAATTAAGCCAGACAAACCCAAACTGCAAAGAAAACAGGTTTTAATCACCCTCATTATTCAGCAGGGGAATGTCCTACCAAAGTCAGCCATGTAAAGTCCATCTTTTATGTCCTAAAAGAAGACAGCCTGCTTTTCTACAGGAAACAATTCTGCCCCATAGAAATGGTGCCTCAGCCAGCACAAGCTAATTAGTTCAGCAGGGCAGAAAGCAAACAAGTGCGTTTGCAGAGGTATGTTAGACCAAGCAGAGCCCCTGACCCAAACCTCCTTGTATTTCTGTATTTAAAAGCTAATAGAAACCACCGCCCACCTCCAACTGGAAAAAAAATAAATCACAGTTATCCTTGGCTGTTGGTCACTGTTGGCAAATGGGGTAGATTTCCCTGTACAGAAATTCCAGTCTCTACTGGTTTCATCCAAGAGTTTTCCTGTTCTGGCAGAATAACATCTATCTTGCTTTGAATGAGTTTTTGCCACTTAGATCAATAGAGAATAGTCTTTGGATCGTACGGCAGGGAAGAAAAAAAAAAAAGAAAAAAGAAAAATAAACAGTTCATTTTATTCATGGAAACCAAGGAGCACAGTTGCTCTTGTAAAACAGAGGACCAGAGACTGCAATAACTGTGTATTTTTCAAGAGCATTTGGCAGGTTAGCTGGTGCTGAATAGTGATGACAAAATGTTCAACAAACCAAAAATATTCCATCTGTTCACTAAAAAATGGGATTCTGTGAAGCAAGACAAATAACAGGAAACCCAGAATTCTTTCCCTCCTCAAGACATTTCGACACTAGCATCTCAACCCGCTCACTTAACTAGTATTAAAAAGCATTAAACCCGGCGTTTGAAACCAATTACATCTAGCCCAAGCCTCAGCAGAGAGGGGAGGGCAGGACATCACAGACCCATCGAGTGGTTTTTGAAGGAGCCCTTAAGGACCGCTGAGTTCCAGCCCCCCCTCGGAAGGGCCGCTCCCAGAGGACGCGGCTAAAAGCGCGGCTGGCTCTCCTCCTCCCGAGCCCTGCGTCCGCGGGGATTTCAGCGCAGCAGGCAGCACCGCTGCAGGGCATCTGCAGTCTCGGGAGGCAAGAGGAGCTTCGCTTGTGGAGAAACTCAAGCTGTTCGAGAAGAACTGTCTGCGTGGGCTCTGCCGAGCTTTCCTTCCAGCGCTGCCCCCCCTCCACCTCCCCGCGCTCGCTCAGACGGGAGCTCTGCAGAGGGACAGCGTACGACAGGAGAGGAAATGGGCTGTTTACTCAACAATACCATTTCATGGCTGGTTTTGACAGCAATACTTGCAAAAGCTGTGAAAAATTCTCTCCGGGGAATCAATCTGGGACTTCCTTGAAGAAAAGTTGGCTAAAACAGACCTTTCTGAGATGCCTGTCACCTCTAGCCCTGTGAGCTCCTGACGTGTCAAAGCTGGGGACAAGTATTAGCTGTCTTTCTAGCAGAAATGCCCAGACTTTGAGCTGTTCGTGCTGCTAGATTATTTTACCAGGCAAATGTTTCACAAGCCTAGTTTGGGTAAATTCAGTTACTTTCTTTGGAGTACATTGCCTTTAGAGCACAATGTGTGCCCCTGAGGAAAAGGGCCAAGGACTCCAGTCACTGTTTGTGTCCCCTCTCCTACCTTTTCTTTTTTTTCTTTTCCTTCTTTTTTTTTTTTTTTTTAACCCACTCAAGTAGGCCTTACTCTGTTTGTTTTCTCATCTTTCAAGCCCCTCAGTTGTTCCTGGGGCAGACACACAAACATATTTCTGTTTTATTCTTACTCTGCCTCTCCCTGTATGGATATTTTGACAAATGTTCAGGCTATTTCAAAGTAAAGCTGATGAGGATTATCTTCTCTAAGCAGTGCAGGACAGCACTGCTTCATATCATTATAGATGCATATTCATTATAAATACATATAAAATTTGCATTGTTTGATTAGAATTCCTGTAAATCTAACTAGAAAATGATCTTATAGAAACAGAACAACAGGAAACAGTCTTCCCTGCTTTGATTTCACATCTCTGCTTGTGCTTCTGCTTCCCTGGAAGTAAAGCGTGCACACGCAAATACACATCGTGATGCCCTTCCTAAACCTCCCTTGCCTCTAGCCCTGATCCCGTCTCATACTGCTTCTCAGCAAAGACAGTTCCAATTTATACCCGTTTCCAACCATTTCAAACTGACACTTTTAATTCATCTCACTGTAGTTACCAAGGGCTTAGCACAGAGAAAAGAAAAAATGAAGAAAGGGAGTGGATACTGCTGTCTCCAAATTATCTATCTCCTGTGACTGCTTTGAGCTGTGTAACTCCACCATGGCATTTCTTGTATTTCTAGGTAAATTGATTTCCTTTCTCCCAGGAAAGGGAAAAAAAGTCTGAAGATTCATTTTCTGCAGTACTTGAGAATTTATTTGATTGCAGCAACCGGCTTGCAGCCCATTTACAGTGACAGCAAAGTGACCAAGGAAGGCAGAGCCACAGTGGCTACCGGTGTCCAAGTTTGACGATGGTAGGATCAGCTGTCTCCTGACACTGAACACTGCACAGCTGCCCACAGCAGAGTTGGTGGCTCACTGAAAAGGCCAGGTTTGGGCACTAAGACTCTGAAAGATGTACGGAGATTCAAAAATTGGGTGACTTTTAAGGATTAAATTGTAATTGCAACAATTTATCCCATCCCTCTGGTAGGTGCTGTTTTTCCTCAGGGAGGGACACCAAATCTCTCCTGAGTCATTTCCACCCAGCTTTGGGACTATGAAAACTCATGCCTCAGTAGGACATCATTCTCCCATGTGCTGCATCATCCTTCAGCAGGATGTGATAATGTCAGATTCTATATCCTGTTAGCCAGAGCTCTCCAGGTAGCAAGAGCTGGTTTGAAATCACGAGGTTTTTTTTTCTTTATAATTTTTTTTTGTTTCATTTTGGACTCAGAAAGGAGTGTCAAAAAAGGAAATTGTAGGAGAAAACTCAGCCTCTCTCTGAATGGAAATTAAACTGAAATTTATGTGAAATCATTAGAAGATAATTCTATGATGTTGCCAATTATTTGTTCACATTGTGAATCACTGAGAAAAATACACTGAAATGCTACATACAGACAAAACCAGAATTTTAGCTAGAATAAATGCATTTCTCTCAATGAAACTATGCTGCTTTTTTTCTTGACAAAACATAATGTATTTTTAAGGAAAGATTATTGTTTAAGCAGGGTACTTTTCCCTAACATCTGCATAGAGGTGTCTCTTTTGGGATAAGATCTTGTTTATAAATGGGGCAGGCATTCTTAGCAGTCAGGAACAAAGAAAAGAGTTTTTATTAGCAGCAGGAACCACATGAACAGCTTTGACCTCAATTTAGGATTTAGCTTATCATTTCACACAGAGGCTTGCATCAAGAATTTGACACTGGTGCCCTTTTCTAATTTGTAAAGCAAACTAAAGGGAAAATAATGGAGTACGGATAAGTGCTGTTCATGAACCACTGAGCAGGCTCTATTCCATTCTGTCCGAATTACTCCACAATCAGTCAGAAATCTCACGACAGACTAGGTTGTCTTTTTGTTGTTTTTATTCCTCTAGGAAAAAAAAAAAAGGCAAATTAAACTGCCAGGCCTGTCTGTCCCTATCCTGCTGGTGATGAGGAGTATTGTGGAATCGACATTCCTCGCACTCATTGCTGCATCTGTGGAGGGAAGCACTGCTGGGGCACGGGGAGAATATTCTCCTGCAAATATTGCAGCCCTGGTCGTGTGATCACAGAGCAACCTAAGGTTAGGTCTTAAGCGTGGTAAAGCCCTGACAGCTTTGCTCCAATTGGCTCCATGACATTCCCTGCTCGGCTGTGATCCTAATGGCTTGAGACTGGCTGAATTCTTCTAACCCCAGCAATTAGTTTTCATTTTCTAGAACTCAGCTCACTTGAAGTGTTATTTTTTGAGTGCAGAGGGCGCGTTGGAGCTGGGGCTTAACCAGCCTGTTGTGTGAATTGTCTCTCAGGCAAAAGCCACAATGCCCGACGCCCCCCGTGCTGACTCAGCCGGGTTTTTGTCCCTGACGGCAACACAAAAAGATTTCACAAATTTCATTAGGTTTTCCTGATCAAAAGAGCTGTGTAATAACAAAATTGTCAAATTATCTTAGCAGATATGTGATGTATCGACATCTCAGCCAGAGAGAATGTTAGTCTTTCCCTTCTCTTCATCTGAAACATGGCACAAGGCAAGTTTTAACCGTGTTATCTGTGATTCCCCCCACCTAGAGATGATACCACCCACTTACACACCAAGATCCCATTCCTATGTGCCAGAGCAGCATCGCAAATTAAAATTTCTTTCCAGTTGCATTTACATGGGCAGCCCTTCCCCAGTCCTGTACTCTCCTGGTACTGGCAGCTGAAATAAGGATGATTTTTCTAAACACAGACGTACATCTGCATTGCTCAAAGTAATATACAGATACATAAAATATGGGAACTGCTGAGTGGCTTTTCCTCACACTACTGAGAAGCACGTATTTCCTCCATATATTTCATAGCACCAGGCATATGGCCCCAATCCAGTTAGTTATAGAAGGTTTTGCTATGTGTGATTTTATGGAGAACAGCAGGAATGAGGACTCCTCAGGAGCTTTGCTTTCAGCCTGTGTTTCCCTGGTAGGAGGGAAGAGCAAAGGGTGCACAATGTATCTCTTTGAATCAATTTATGCATGTATGAAAAACACATGAAAACACACAAACCACCATCTGTTGACGTTGTTTTGTATCATCCCTGAGAAGAGGAAGCATAAGGAGAGAGGTTTAGGCTTTGACTGTCATTAGGGAAAGCTGGATATAGGACAGAAGGAGAAAGTGAAGATGAAGAAAAAAAGCCAAAGCAGGGTAGGGCACAGACCTAGAGGAGAGAGAAATATAAATGAGGTAATAAGGGGAAAATTTAATTTGTTTAGCCACTGTTTCCTGGCTGTATCTGCTTCTCAGTCTCCTGTCCAGCTCTGCTGGGCTACTTGAGGCTCAACACCCTTGTAGATCTTAAGCTTCCCTCTTCCGCTGCCTTGGAAAGTATCTGGAAATAGGGGTGCAACATATCCTTCATGCTCTGCCTCACCACCCTCCTGCCTCCAAACATCAGGGTGCACCTTTATCTTCACCTGTGGAGGTCACTCTCTGGGCACAAGCGTGGTTTGACTGTTGATTTTTCAAGGCAGTTATCCTTCCTTTGTTCTACTTGTGATACACAACATTTTGGAAGTGATGTTGTCTGTGATAACTCAGCATAAACACTACTTTTGAAGGGTAGTGGGAACACAGGGAGAATAAGGTTGTGTAGCCCACAGACCTGACCAAACTGAGATGGTGCCATTGGCAACAGCTTAAAGCACCTTTTGAAGGCAAAGCAACACACTCTAAATTAAGTTAACATAGTGTTAAAACTAGTCCTTGTCCTTGGCTGAACATTAGCATTAGGCAGGTTTGCTCTGGGAATTCTTCACAAGCGAGAGATCAGTGTGACAGGAGAATAAAGAATTTTTTGCAGGGAATCCTTAGCTCACAGACAGCAGCCACAAGTGCAGAAACAGAAGATATGATCAGAGAGTGACCCAAACTTAGCAATTACATAAAGCCCTCTTCTTAATTTAGCAGGCAAACAGCACACAGGCAAATACATAAAATAAACATGGTTTTCACAGGTACAGCATGCCAGATCCATGTCCTGAGTGTGGATGAAGAATACTGTGCAATGGGAATCAGGGATGATAGGGAAAAGCTGAGTCCTTGGCCAGCCAGGTAGGTCTCACAGTGGTATTTGCATGGTGTGGTGCTGTGGGGCTGTGACAAGAGGTTGTGGCTACAGTGATACTTTACCCATATGTCTTCCATCCCCAGCAGTAGTTGAAATACCATTTGTGTTTTCCTTTCGCAGCCCTTCTCCAAGATCAGCTTAAACACACTCAGCAAAGATAACTCATCCTGCAGTTAGAAGAGGGAAAGGATCAGAAAATGCTCCCAGCCATTTTGGTGTGTCCATGAAATGACCCTCTTGATCTGATTGCTCTTGACTCATTGCTTTCCTGCTATCATCTCTGTCGACAAGCTCTGGGAGACAGGACTGAGTCTCATGCAGAAAAATAGGTGGAAAACCATGGCTCAGCAAGTTTTGTCTGGAATGGTAAAATCAAGTGATAATTTAATTCACTGCAAGCAATGTGAGTCTGTGCTTAGCAAGTTGCCCCTTCCTGAAGTCAGAAAACTCCTTGTGCCTGTGCTTTCTCCTCTACCTGCCAGTACTGCTGATGGAGAGGTGATACTCCTGCTGTGATAGTTCTTTCCCAATGACTCCCCAGATTTAATCTCCCTTCTGAAGCAGGTAGGAGTTAATTTTACAATTGGGCAAGACAGTTAAAACAACAGAGATGACTTTCTAATATCCTAATTGGGAATGGAGAAGTGGGGAATTGGATGTGCCTCAGCTCCATGTCTGCAGCCTATGGCCAGGACTGGAAATTTGGTGAGTAGAGAGCCATGTGCTCACAGCTCACCTGGGGCATGATGTCAAGGGGTTACATCTTGTAAGCTGTAGAAATAGGCATTTCCAGAAAATAACTAGAGTACCACTGCCTGGAGGGTCTTATATCTTGTTGTCTACCCATGGGGAGACTTACTTCCAAACCAGAGATCTAAATATAAAGCCCAGACATAGCATGAATACCCTTATTTATCATACTTAGATTTGAGTGGTTTTAATAATTTTTAACAGGAAAACAAAACAAAATAAAAAATATCTTTTTTATTTTTGTAAATACAGAGTGTTTTGATTTGTATTGCTTTGTGGTGATGATAGATACCCAAATGTTCCAAAAAGAACATCCCAAAAGAACATCTATGGGACCTTTAAATTGAGCATGCCACTCTCAGCACACTGGGTTGCATCTGTTGCATTCTGCAGTGAACGTCATTGTGTAAAAACACAAAAAAACAGTGTGGTGTTTAAATTTACACACACAGTTGTAACAGAAATGTGAAGTTATCCATCTCTTCATTCCAACATTTAGTTTTTTCTGTTGCTGCCTATTTGTTCAGTATCCACAAAGGAAAAATGCAGCAATTCTCTGGCAAAATGAAGGTTATAAACAGTTAGGCTTTTTAAATAGGTAAATATCTTCCTCACTTTTTCCTACACAATCTCATTGTTGAATTTTTGGTGTAGTTGCAAATAACAGATGCTCTCTAAATCCTTATTCCTGTTATAAGCAAAAAACCTCTAACAGAATGTTTGCTGACACAATTCAGGACCATGTGCGACTAGGAGTGATTCTTCATAGAGGGCACTTCTCATTCCACTCTGACCTTGATAGGCTACAGAAATACCTGAGTAGCATCTTTTCTGGCTCAGCACATTTTTTAAAAAAACATCAGCTGTGCTTTCTTTTAAAAATCTGCATTAGCTTTAAAAACCTTACTGGATGGCCTAGTTTCCTGTGGAATTATAAAAAAAACGAAATTGCGCCTTGGGCAGAATGACCTCATTCTTTGCATTCTTATTCCCTGCAGCTCTTCCTTATGCTTTTTACTGCTGTGATGTGTTGGACTGCACCGTGCATCCGTCAGTGGGTAAAGTAAGGCACCGAGTGTGAAAGCAGTAGCCATGTGAGACACTAAGACCTTTCCAAGACTTAAGCCCCCATCAGTGGGCTCCTGGTCTGTGCCATCCATCACATCCATTCATCTGTTTGACTTTCTCACCAACTTCAGCAGAAGCAGGAGCATGTGCTCCAGCAGCTGCACAGTCTGTGGGACGTGCAGGTTCTGTCTGACTCTTCTCCTGCCTGGGTGACTACTTTAAATCATTAGGCAAATACATCAAGGGTGGCCATCAGTAGCATCAGCTGTAAAATAAATTATGTAGGTGGATACATGTTATGGATGGGAAAGGTGTGAAGACAGAACCTTCTTCCCACCATCTCTGACTCTACTTGAAGGCAGCATCCAGTCAACACTACCCCCTGTCCAACATCCTGTGGGCTTTTGTCCATGGGAGTCAGACTCTGGTGGAAAAAAGATGAGCCACAGAGCTACAGAGTTTTTGTGAGGTGCCTGTCTTTCACTCTCTCCCATTGGAGCTGCTTCACTCTGTATAGGGGATTAAATATTCATTGGGCCAGGGAGAGAAGAGCAAGAGATGAGTCTATTGCCCAGTTGTTCGGGTGCTCACCTGGGACATGAGAGTTGCAGGGTCAAGTCCTTGCTCCAAAGATGATTTAATTATTCATACAAAGTGGAACAGCTCCAGCAAGAAGGACGTACATGCCAACAAGACTGATGGCCCTCTCCTGCGCTGCACAATACCTCTTCCCTTTTAGCTGTGGGGTGGCTTGATGCATATTTTCTCCTTGCCAAGAAAATGTTTCCTGTCTGCATTGTAATTTGCTTTTTTACTGACCCTGCTCCCTGAAGCAGGGCTGGCTTGGGCACCGTGCTCCATGGCAGGATCCACAGTTGAATCTCCTGGCTGAGGGAGGCGCAGCCCCTTGCCCACCAGTGACTCATTTGTCATGAGGGTCAAGAATGTGCCTTTTGCTGTGCCTCACTCCCTGGAACCTCAGCTATCTTCCCCATCTGTGCAGAGAAGGAAAGCCCAGCAGCTGCAGTGAGGGCCAGGCTCTGACAGGGAGCAGGGAACATGAATTTCTGAGGGGTTTTCTAGGGCTCATAGGAGCTGCTGTGAGGAGGGGGGGTGAAAATAAGGAACTTCCTCTACAAGGAGGAAACTTGTAAAATTCTCTCATCCTGTTTGTTTCTCCTGAAGTGTTTCAATGTGGATATTTTACACCTCCTAGGTCAGTGCCACTACAGTTATTTTTTCTCCCAGCTGGCACCATTATCTAAAACTCACTGAGATGGAAAACTAATATTTTCCCCTGCAAGGGCAAGTGGGAATGACCTGTGCTGTGCTATCCTAAACACATAAAAAATCTTAATTTCAGTAACATCTCAAAACTTTAAAAGTATCAGGATTAAGGCAGAAGTTAAATACCTTAGTCTGCTTTACAGGAAGGATCTTTATTTAAGCACCTGGCCACTAACACAGCTAGATTTCCATGGGACCTTTAAATTGAATATGCCACCCTCAGCACACCGGGTTGCATCTGTTGCATTCTGCAGTGAACGTCATTAGGTAAAAACACAAAAAAACGGTGTGATTAAATTTACACACACAGTTGTAACAGAAATGTGAAGTTATCTAACTCCTCGTTTCAACATGTAGTTTGTTCTGCTGCTATTTGTTCAGTATTCACAAAGGAAAAGTTAATGAGCACAATAAAACACAATTCTGTACAATTATTATTTTTTTAAAATCAAAGCCAAACAAAACAAGACCTTAAAAATAGCTATTATAAAATATTTTGTGCTTATACTTGCTATCAAAATCTGGTTCTGTTGATTTTGACTAATGGCTTACACACCCAACTGAGATGGCACTGTTTACTTTCTTACCCAAGTTTACATTTATTATTGTTGCTAAGTTTTGTGTTAGCACATGCTGGTTCAAATTAAATGAATATCCAAATATCGTTTTGAAGTTGCTAATGGCACCATATGTACTGCATTTTCCTGCTTGCTATTTAAAGAAAAACTCTTAATTGTACTACCATCGCCTGAGGATATTTTTGTGGTAAGCAATTAAGATCCATTTTCCTGTTCATGTAGAAAATCACTTCATGAAAACACTGGAATATAATAACTTTTGTCCAATTTATGCATTCTTGCTTTGATAATTTGTATTAAGGGAAAAGAGAACTATTGTTTAAAATCTGAGAATCTCAATAAACTTTTAATTATTATTTCAAACTGAACAGTTCCTTCCCTATCCATACAACAATCAACGTAACAAAATTTAAATATTTATTTCTAAACGTAACCATTGAGTCTATTTGTCCTCTGGTTTCACTGCTGAGAAGTCCACAAAAGGTGTAAAACAGGCAATAGAAACCCGGAAGTTGGTCAAAGGATTTCACATCAGGGAAAATTATGAACAATCCCCGAAGTTCATCCAATATTCAGAAAAAAACGGAGGCAAGAACCTGTGCTGTTATCAGGGAGGTGAGAAGCAGGCTGGCCTGGCAGTGTCACACCTGTGCCCTCAGCACAGACACCCCCGCCCGGCCCTCGTTTCATGGGGGTCAACACTCCCAGCTGCTGCTCGAAGCTGTGGGGCTGGTGGGAGGCAGAAAAGGGTCCTTGTTCCTGGCCAGGCCTGGACCCATCCCCGGGCCCGCAACGGCAGAGGAGGAAGAGGCTGGGAGCAACTCCGTCAGTCCCACACTTCAACATTGTTTCGGAGTGATTTGTTCTTCATGACAGGGTCAAGCTGCTGTGAAAAGGTTAAACAAACGGGCTTTGTAAGCTCCTTTTAGGGGAGAGCTGGTCAGAAGGCCCCTTTAATCAGCAATCCCCTTTAGCCCTGGGAAAAGGCACCAGCCAGACTCACTGAACGGCTATGGGGAGCCGGGGTGAGGATGGGGAGGAGGCTTCCTACCCTCCTGCAGCTGCCTTTGGTTGGAGAAACTGAAATCCTGCAAGGGAAGGTGTTTGACTGGAAGTGCTGTTGTGCCTCCCCCTGTGCTNTCTAGCCCAGCATCCCTAATGCTGTCTGCACCCATCCTGTCAGGAGGGTAATGAGGGGAAATTCCCAGACTAAAATTAAAAAGCACCTCGGTCTACAGAGGAGGCCTGTAATAGCAGCCTTTTCCTTTCCTCTGCTGTGGCTGCAGGTCTGGAACTGTGCTGGGAGAGGATCCCTGGTGGGTTAATCCCTGCAGACAGGCAGGTTTTAATTCAGCTTCTCCTGACCCGTTTTGGGGTGGATACCCAGTGCAGTACACACCTGAACTGCAACTTGTTGGAGATGCTCTAGGGCAGGGATGGTTCCTCCTGACGCTTTACTCATAAGGCAGGTTAATAATGGTACTGGCTCTTCTACCCTCCCAGGCAGAGCAGCAGCAGGCAAGGATGTCTTTATTTCTGCTATTGGGAGTGGTGGAAGCAGGAGGAGATAGCACTGAGGCTCCTTGGTCCAGTGTGTTACATAGAAAGGATGGGAAGATGCGTGGCAAGAGCTGAGCAGGGCAGCAAGGGTCCTGTGACGCTGCTCTCTCTATCCTCAGGGCTCCTCTACCCTTCATAGCTGAGTCATTTGTTAACTTGGGCCCTTGTGTCCTTCCCGCTTATCCCCATTAAGCATCCTCCTTCCCCACCCTCCATCCCAAAGGCTCGGCTGTGAAGTGCCCAAAATCCACACACAGATGTGGGCTGTGACTCCTGGAGCAACTTTTGCAGGAAAGCCAAGAGGCTGTTATGAGCAAACCCTGTCTCGTTCCTGTGCCAGTTCCAGCCATGGCCATGCCAGGTCCATATCTCTGCCTGCTGCCTCTCTTAGATCCTTACACCCCTTGTCTTCTTCTCTTCTGCTACTTTCTACTCACCACAAGATAATATAGTAGTGATTTTCCACGATGTCTCCAAGCCAATTTGATTCCTGTGCTTCAACCTGCCACTGTTTTGTCCTTCTCTCCTTATTACATTCATCATCCTAATATTCTTTTCCTCTCTGCCTCACCATCCACCCATTCCACCACCTTCTGCTTTGTGTACATTCTCCCCCTTACACTGCAAACAGATATGAAAACAGAAAAAGTTACCATCTCCCTCCTGTTTATTGTCATGCTCCATCAGAGGTGCCATAATTGCTTGTATGAGCACTCCTAATCTATTCCAGAGCACAATAAAACAAATAAATGCAGTCAAATAGTGAAGCTAATCCTCCCTCTCTGTTTCCATGAAAAGAACCTCCATGACCAGAATTTAGAAAAAACAGTACTGTGCTTCCTCCTTTGAGTTCTTCTCCCAGTAATTCTGTTGACTGATAAAAAACGCAGGTCTCCTTCCTATTAGTTGTTCCATTTTGCATCCTTTCTGCTCCACTGAGACCATGTCTTAGGCAGTAATTTCAATATTCAAAACCTGGGTAACAATTATTCAAATAAAACAACAAGGAGGAGAATAAAAAGCTTAATATTTTATTTAATAACTTAGTGAACTTAATAGCTTAATCACTTTCTGTGCCACTCTGATCTCTGACTGCCATACAGCTCATGCTGAAATGGCCATAATATTTCACAGAGATGAAATGGATTTGGTAAGAGGCCAATCTTGTGATACTTCTTCAAAACATAGCAAAATGGACATATCAGTGCCTGCCAGACAAGAACTTGGTGCTGAGTTACTGAAGCCAGCAGTGGCTCTGCCAGTGGTTTGGGTGTGAATTAAGAGCCTGAATTCCACATGAATCAACATATTTCTACCACCACAGTCAATCTTCAGCTGAGTTTAATCTCCATCCTGCATCAGCTGTCAGCCAGCTGAAGAGTTGCCTTGCCTCAGGGGGTGAGATAGCTTTGTAGCAATGAAGCACTGAAAGAGAAGTCAAGAAGTCATCCAGTCATCTGGGTCACTCTCCCACCATTCCACCCTCTGCATCAAAATTAAGTAAATCACTTTAGATAATCTTATTTCTTCTGATCTTCATTTCTGTAGCACAAATCCTGGGATTTCTATCAAACTCTTTTCTTGGACAGCCTCTTAAGAAACAGACTGTTTCTAGTATTTATCTTAGTTTCCTTTGCTACAAATCTAAGTGATTTCTCATTCTTCTTCAGTTGTTCATAAGTGATTACCAGCAACTTTGTAGCCACATTTTACATATAGAATGCTGTTGTCCCCTGCCTTCCTACTCTTTTTTCTTTTCTTTTTCCAGTTTAAACAAAGGCACATCTTTCATCCCTCATGTTTTCCAGATTTCCCTTATCCTGTAGACTCTTTCCTGTTGATCATTATGAGGACAGCCAAGCTTCCCAACTCTGCAAGCAGCATGTCAAAATGCCATTAGGCTGGGAGCTGTGAGGCACGTACCTTGGAAAGATGAGCAGGGAGGGAACCAGTACTCTGGAAATGAGTTGCAGCACTCAAGGATGTGGCTCCTGTGAACAATGGTTATGAAGAAAAAATGGAGTCCCTACAAAAATCTGAAAATCTGGGGCAGCTATTCCCCGGAGTGACTCAGTGAGTGTGATCACACCACAGCTGAAGACACCTTGTTTTCTCTGTATTGGGAATTTGGATTATTCAGCAGCCCCTGGGCAAGTAAAGATTGATGTGATATGGCCAAGGTAGCAGAGAGGCGCTCGGACTGTTCGAGAGCAAGTGTGTGGCCAACCCTGCTTAGCATCTGCATACCAAATCTCTTAAAAGAGGGAGAAAATCTCTTAAAAGACAGAGAAATTATTTCATGACCAGAAATAATGTTGCCACACACATGATACAGATACTTTCATCCAGATGAGCGATACAAATGTTTTTACATTACGCTTAATTTTCTTTTCCTCATCAAAAAGATGCAGATACCGCAAACATATAGTTCCACCAGTGGGGCATGGAATTGGTCCTGTAAATTATCCATAATTGCATGTAGGATCAGATCTGAATTAACTCAGCTTGATGTTCAAACCTAGACCCTGAAGACATGTGGTTTGTGTTTTGGAGAACCAAACTCTGGGCAATGACTTTCAGTATTCTCTAATTTTTTCATGTGTTCTTAATACTAATTGCTTGTAGGTCTGACTTTCCCAAAACATGATGATAGAGAACAAATTTGCAAAGTTAGTTCCAGTGCTTCCTCATGCTGAAGAACTTTGTAGGTAAGATTTCACAGTGATAGTAATGAGTTCCCAAGCAACCAAAATTGATTTCAGAGTCTTAAATATCTTACAGAACTGGAAAAGCTCTGAAAGGCAAAACCTCCAAGATGTTCAGTGTATGAACAGAATTGCACCTCCCCAGTATTAAGGTCCATTAACAACCTATCACATTGCCTGGAAACAACCAGAGGTTAAGGCTACCTGAAAAGTGACCTTTGGTATGTATCTCACCAAGTTACACAGGCACAAACAATGTTAATCTTTGGCAATAATGATATTCTAGATTTGGCACAAAAGAGTCAGATTAGTATCTCTGTTGCTGCAGAAATTATGGTTAGGTGCTTGTTTTCTACGAAGCAAGAAATTCTGTCAGCAATATACTGATAAAACGTCTGAGATTCCTGATAAAAACCAACTCAGAATAACATCTTACTGATGTTGGAAGACTCCAAAAAGGGCAAAAGACACCCTACCTTCAAGAATGGAAGGATCCAGTGTATGTTTTACTCTAATTATCCTTTATACATTTCATTTAAACTTGTCTCTTTTTAAAAATACTGTTTCTGTTGACAATATTATGTGAAAGAGCAGAGTTCAGACATAGACACCATCACTTCTGGGTATGAAGAAATCAAAAATTCAGGGTGTGATATGAAGGGCAGTGATAGCAAAGTAAATCCAGTAAACCCAAAATATGGGGTAGTAACAAACATGCTTAGCTGGAGAAGGACTCTGCAGAGTCGCATTGATGAGGAGAATAAAGAAGGTGTAAGTGCAGAAGTGAGAGGAGAAAACCTGCTGCAAACGGTGTGCAGCACTTCATCTGTGATTGGCATTTCATGGAGAGCTCTGTGCCCAGGCTCAGATGCTGTATCATGGCTCAAAGGGAGCAGGACACTCCTCTGAGGCGATTTTCTCAGAGAAATATACTTGTCCTGATATTGATTTTTGACACAACAGCAACAACAGCAATGAAAGCAGGTAGAAGTTTCTTGGATTTGAGCAAGGCCCTAGAACAGAGAAATGACACAGGATGTGCATACTAGAGAAGGATCAAAACTTACTTTAAAATGCCTTCACCTTTGTAAAGTCAAACCTCTCAAAAGGGTAGCGAACTCCTGTAGGCCTTCCTACATGAAACCTGGGTAGCTGGGAATTTATCTTTCATCTTGGCTAGCCACCTATTTTTTGTGATTTAATTTAAGATTAATTCATGTTTGGTTCTGTCCATTAGGACATTAGGGACCATTAGGTCCATAGGGACCATTAGGAAAAAAAAATTAAAAAAAATATAAGATTTTCATTTGAACAAAACTGAATACTGTGGAAATTTGCTGAACAGCCAATAAAGACAGAGAGCACTCTAAAAATAACTTTAAAGAAAAAATAGGTGAGCAAACAAACAAAAACAAACAAACAAAAAACAAAAACGAAACAAAACCAAACAAAAAACCAAAAACGAAACAAAATACCCTCTGCTCTGGGATAAGATAAAGGAGGGAAGGAGACAGATTCCTGAAGAAAATTATTCCTTCCTTCAGAAGGGCTCTGTGAGGATACCCTCACCTCGCATCTGCGTTCTCCTGCGAGGATGATCATCGTTTTATTGGAGGGCGAGGGAAAGCGATCGAATGAAGAGCCCCCGGCGGGTCGGGACTCGGCTGCTGCTCACCGGCCCCGCGGCTCTGGCTCCGCGCCCCGGCGGGGCTGCGCGGCTGCCGGGACCGGTCCCTGCGGCGCGGGAGCCCGCCTGGCCGAGGGGCGATGGGCACCGATCGAATTCACCTCCCAGCTGCGAAGAGAAGCTGCTTTGGGTGGACAGAAATTTAGTTCCCGGTCTTCCATCCCTCTCCTCTCCTCTGTGGACCCGGCTGCTCTGGTCCCGTTTTTCCAACGGGGCGGCCCGGGCTCTGCTCCGCAAAGGTGTCGGGAAAGGTGCCAGCCCCTCGCTGCATCTTCCTAAGGGAGGCCGTGGAACATGGGCTCCGGGGCCGAGAGACTCTGGCAGAACGAAATGAACTTGAAAAACGGGTTTATCTAAAAAAATAAAATAATCAGAATAAAAAAGAGACAAAACCAGACAAAAAAAAATGGGCTAAAATAAAGAAAAGAAAGAAAAGGAAAGAAAAGAAAAAGAAAAAAGAAAAAAGAAAAAAGAAAAAAGAAAAAAGAAAAAAGAAAAAGAAAAA
>WAAG01060168.1:19619-37598 GCA_013390105.1 Tichodroma muraria | reverse complement strand
AGGAAAGGAAAGGAAAGGAAAGGAAAGGAAAGGAAAGGAAAGGAAAGGAAAGGAATGGAAAGGAAAGGAAAGGAAAGGAAAGGAAAGGAAAGGAAAGGAAAGGAAAGGAAAGGATCCTTTCCTCTGTCTATGTTTTTCCTCAGGAGCGGAAAGGGGCGCCGGGCACAGGTCCCAGAACCCCCGGTGCCACTGGAGGAGTGAGCGGGAGCCGCAGGCTCTCCGGGGCCTGTTAGGGGACCCCATTGTCAGGGGGATCTTGGGGATCTGCCCCGTCCTCCCAGGGGACAGCAGCTCCTCTCGTGGGGGAAGGACACGACACGTCGGGACGCACCCGTGGGGATCCCTGTTCTCCCCTAGGAGCTGAGCCCAGGCCTGGGGACGGGACTGCAGGGGCTGCGGAGCCTGTGGCTGCCGAGCCGGGCCGGACCCACGGGGTGGAGGCGGACCCGCGGGGCACTGGAGACGGGCTGAGCATCAGCCCGTGGCCCTGGGGGGCTCTGCTTTGTCCCCTTGCCCTCGGCCGGCCCCTCCAGCGTGGCCTTGGTATTTTCCCACCCTTCCCCTCCCCTCCCGGCCGGTACCGGAGCTTCTTCCGCCTCCTTAAATTAACCCACAAAGGCGATCTCCCGTCCAAAAGCAGGACACAAGAATTTTATCATTGGCTGTAAGACATCGCGAAGCCTCTTTATTATGACCAGCCTAGTTCCTATCCGGGGGGTGGGAGCCACCTTGCCGCCCCTCTTTGACGCCAAGTTTCATCCCTCCGCACAGCCCTTTCCCCCAGCCTCGCCCCCCGGGCCAAGGGATGAGGCACGGCGCTACCCTGCCTTCCAGGGGGTGGTTTACGCAGCCTCGGAGCCCCGCACGCCGTGGGGCTCCGAGGGGCCGAGACTCTCCCGTCTCCCTCCCGCTTCCCCGGGGAAAAGCAGGGCCCCGCCCGAGCTCCGTGCGCCCCGTCGCGGCTCTCGGCCCCGGGCGCGGCTCTGCGGGACGGAGGAGGCCGAGCGGGGCTGAGGAACAACCCGTGTTTCTCGAGAGAAACGCAGTGTCTGAGGAGCTGCACGTCTGGGTCACACACCCACGGCCGCTTACGCGCCTGGAGGCCCCGTCCGGGACACCGGGACACCCGGGACACCGGGACACCCGGGATACCCGGGACAACCGGGACACCCGGGACATCGGGACACCCGGGACACCGGGACACCCGGGACAATCAGGACACCCGGGACACCGGGACACCGGGACACCCGGGACACCCGGGACACCCGGGACACCGGGACACGGGGACAGGCCCCCGCGCATCTGCTGTCTCTTTTGGTAACGCGCTGGAACGTGGGAGTGCTGCCTGCGGCAGCATTTCCTGCCGGCGCCGGGCAGAGGTTAATTGTAATTACCACGTGAGAACTTCGACAAAATTATCTCTCGCAGTAAAACTGAAAATTGGCAAACCCGGCAGTTTTAGTACTGAGGGATTTTTCTTTCCCAAATAAAGACTAACGAAAACCTCAAGTGTCACCATGTTGTCGGCCTATCCAATGGAGCAAAGTCAGGAGAACTGGGGCTTTCTCTATCAGTGCTGCAGGACACAGTACCCACAGCTGGAGAGACCCCTCGGAGTCGGGAGAAACTCAGTGGAGGCAATGATGGATGTGGACACCCTCCTCGAAGTTAAGCACTGTCCTCCTCTTTGCAAGGCGAGGGCAGGAAGGAGGGACTGCACCTCCCCGTCATTTGCTATCCATCGAGCAAAGGGCAGAAGCAGTTACTGCGTTTCTTAGAGGCTAAACACCGCCATGAGGAGCCGCACAAATCGCGTCACAATCCGCCTTGCGCAGAGACCGCGGGTAGGCGGTGGGATGAAGGGGATGAGGCTCTGCCTGTCTCCGCTTCATCTTCCAAGAGCTCCAGAAAACTGCACAGTGACTGAACACAGACCTGCAGTGTAGATTTTTTTTCTGTTTGTTTGCCTTTAGACTACTAAAAAGAAAAATCGAGGAATAAACAAACCACGCAAATGACATTTTGTTGGGGGAAATAACAGTAGGTGGTTCCGATGGCATTATAAATGTACTGAGTATCTCTCGTTGCATGTTCCTGTGGTTTTAATATTCACCAAGCCGAGACTTGTTTGGTTTATATATGAAACAAACGTATTTGTTAGAGCCTAATAACTCATGTATTTCTTTTGACTTATCTGGATTTTACTCATGTTAAAAATATGAGTTCAAGACAAGTAGATAATAAAATAGAGTTGATCTAGAAATCTCTTTGTCTCTTGCAAGGGTGAAAACAGGAAAGTGGAAGTATATTGTTTGAACATACCAATGAAAATAGATTTGGTCTTTCCACAGAGGAGATCAGGAAAAAAAAATCACAAGAAATGGTAGAAATAAACAGCATGAAACAGGCATAATGGTGAAACTCTTTAAAGTAAATTTAAGGGTCCATCTGAGAAAAGATTCAACCATACAGACAAAATGGGTGCAGCTGGAAGGGAGTTGGTAGTCACATCTTGGGGTGATAGAATAATTTTGACAAGTGTCAAGACTTAAAGACGATGCCCAAGGAAAAACCAGAAGGAGGAGCTGTGCAATTTCAGCACCAGGAAAAGAGCATTCCCAGTACAGGGAACAGCTAGGTCACTGGTAGGTAATGGATAGGTTTTAAATGTGCCTGAAGATGGTGCTGTTTAGATGGCAGAAGGAAGGGCTAGGACAGCTGCAGTAGAGAGATACACCGTGAAACAAACAAATAAATAACAGATGGTTCACCTAAGTTTCTGTAACTCTCCAGCAGATTATTTCAACAATAATTCCAAAATATAAGCAGGTGAGATTCATTAAGGAAAGGCTTAACAATCAGCTCTTGAATAATTTCACTGTGGTAAAACAGTTTCTGGGGAGTGAAATTTCAGTCCCTGACACCTATCAGCAGATGCCACTCTCCAACTCCAGCACAGCCAAGGTCCTTCTGCTCCCCTTCCAATACCCCACCCTAAGTACAGCCTTTAAAATCTTTTGTCTCTGCATTAACCATTCTAAGGAAAGGAGAAATTGAAGGGAAATACTCATGGCTGACTTTTAAGCAACAGATGGTGAAGGAGTTTAAAGTGGAATTTCCCACCATGTACAAATTTTAACGTTATTAAAACTTATTGATTTTAATGCGGCTGCAAAGTGATCTGCTATAGTTTATGGCAGTCAATTCTACTGTCTTTGCCAGACTGGAAACCAGATTTTTTTTCTGATGGTTTTTATAAGGTAATTTTTTAAAAGGCACCAGGATCTGGACTAGCATATTCAAAAAGAAACTCACTGACACATGTAAGACACTTCTCTGAAATTAACAATAAATTATTGTAAGGGAAAGCAAGTTTTCTGGTAAAATACAGCTCTTGCAAAATTTACGCTTTCCCTTCAATTGCACAACATTTTTTAACACCATATGCCAATCTGGGAATCTCCAGCCTAGTAATTAGCTCCGAGTTTTTGGAACACTTCATAAGGCCTGGATTAATCCCAACTGTATTATCTGGTGTCAGTTACTCTGAGTTGGAGGCACAGCATAGGAGTGAATTGTGCAATAATGACCAGATGCCATGTGCTATTCCTGTATGTATATTTTACCTATAAATGGTGTTAGCTCCTATTAAGGGAAAATCCAGGTTTCGTCCTCGTGCAAGGCAGAGCACGCTGCATTTTTGCATAAAACAATGTCTCCCATTCGTCAAGCTTTAACTCAATCCCCTGCTGAGCCATTGTACTGAAATACATGTTGCTTTTAAAAATTTTGAATTTCCTTCTTTCCAACAAAAATATTATTCCAGAACTATCTAATGACCAGCCATAGGACCTTAACAGCTTGCGAGATCAAAGTCTTGAGTGGAAGCACAGCCTTGGCATGGATTAAGGCATAGGAAGCCCTTCCTGCAGTCTGTTGCTCTCTCCTGTGCTCCCTCACTGCAGCAGCTTCAGCTTTGCCCCTCCCATCAAAGTGTCCGGTCTGTGCTGCCTTGCACGAAGAGGTCCCCAGGGCTGGGTCAGCAGTCTGCATTACTCTTGAAGTGAAATCTCCATTTCAGAGGTGTCAAGAGCACTCCATTGTCTTCTGCTAATTTCATTATCTTTTTTACTTGTTCCCCAGAAGCAAGATGAAGGTGGCCTAAGTGTCACTGGAGGGACAGCTAATGCAACTGAATTGGTCTATGATAGCTGACTTTATCTTGCTCCATAGCAAGAGAATCAGCTCTCCTCCAAGGGATGTTCTGACCGTAGGGCTTATGTCCAGCAGGCCAAATCAAATCCAGTGGGAATAGTTGCCTACGGTTTGGCAAATGACTTTGCTTTTTTAGTGTGTCTTTTGGGGAAAAAAACAGAGCAACACAAGAAACTCACAAACCTAGACATTAACAATGCCATTTGTCTCATGGTCTTTGCAGGTGAGAATCAGTTGTCAGAGCAATGTGTCTGGTATCACTCAAGCCTTGTAGCATTAAATGGTCCAGCTCCAGCACCATGTGTCTCCCAAAAGTCCTGAGTCATAATTGAAGACCTATGTAAACATCTTGGATGACTTTGGGAGTATCAAAACACACTAAGGGGCTTCCTTTAAACAAACTAACGATGTTCTGGGCACGTCAGCATGAACTGTCCTCACAGTCAGTGGAGGTTATTAGACATTGTTAGGGTACAATGCCTCTGATAAATGTGTCCTGTGGATGAGACAGACTGTGTGCTATATTCATATTACTGTGAACATTAGGGTGTCTAGGTTAGTTGTAAATGATTAAATTATAGATTATTTCCACTACAAATAACCCAGGTTCTCTTTTTCTCTTTTATGTAACAATAAAAGTGGAAATGATGCTGGTGGACCCAGAACATCTGTGTTTCTCATTCTCCAAAAGCTTTACAGATTGTGGTTGGGAAGGAGAAAATAACTTTTCCAAAGAAGTAATGAGAATGCTTCCTAGGAATGAGATGATATTTCCAAGGCATTAAAATGGGGGGAAAAAAAGAAAAAAAAAAAAAGAAGAAAATCCTAAGAAAGAACATAAACTCATTCTTTCAAAAAAAGAACCTTGACAAGGTTGTCTTTATAGAGCAGCGAGTTCTGTATTGTGTGAGGCTCTGTTTCAGTCCCAAGGCTAAGTACCCAGCAAGACCAAGTCCCATATCAGAAAGATGGGGTCCTAAATTAGTAGAAGTAATTAGTCTAACAGTAGAAGAGGGAAACATATGAGGCTCGGTTTTCAGGCAGTGGAGGAACAAGGCAAGCTAAATATTTATTAGTCCAAGGTCAGAGGTTGTCTTAGGAAGGGTCAGAATTGAACACAGGATTGCCCTGTGCTGTTTTGATTTACAAATGAGTTGTCTCCATCTTTGTAGAGACACGTGGATTTGGCAATTTACTGCATAGGGTATTTTTTCAGCTAGATGTGAAATTTGAAGCAGGCTTTACGGGTAATTCTGTAGGGTTTTGCTTGTTTGTTTGGGATTCTTGTTGGTAGGGTTCTTTCTACTTTTTTTCCCCCTTCTTTTTCTTTTTTTTTTTATTTTATTTTCTAAAGTAAACAAAAAGTCTATGTGGCTCATGAAAAAAAATCAGCACTTGGAAACTGCTCTTTGAGCTCAGTTATTAACTGCTAAATTATTTTCAAAGCAGGTCTGCTTCCTATTTTTTCCATTTCCAAATATAAAATGTGTCACTATTTTGTCTTGTGTGTTGTTAGATCAATATCTGAATAATTAAATGCAGCAGGACAATGAACAGTTTAATTAGCCTTGAGGTTTTCAGAGTATTAGCTATTAAAACTAAGTAGGAAAATTGGCTTGCTCTGAAGCCTTTTATTTATAAATTGCGACTTGGCAGAAGTACAGATCTAAGTTTAGTGTACATTTGGATTGTGCAATGCAGAACTGCTAGAAGAAAACCTTAATCCACCTGGACCTCGGCAGTGTTTTTTTGTCTGAGATGGGTTACGTGCACTCTGTTCTCACAACACCTGCAAGCATCCCAAGGGGTTCTGCAGCACCAGAACCATTTTGGGGTTCTTTTACATCACAGATCTCACCTGTGCTTTACTTTGAATAAACTTCTAGTGAGAAATGAGAAAAATACACCCATCAGGCTGTGTTGAGAGCACTTTGCAGAGGTCCATGCTTGGTCAGGAGAGGGATGTAGCCTCGAGGTGCACTGTGAAAAGGTCCATTTGATCTTCAGTTACACCAAACTCTACCCCGGTGTTTAAGCAATTAAAAGGTATCTACACATCATGTCTCTAGTCAAGGATTAGCAAAGATGCTCCTCTGTGTCATCTTATTTTCACCTATGTTTTGCTTACACTAATAACAGCTTCAAGTAAATCAAGCACACATTTTGAAAGAAGATTAGAAGAGGAAACTAAAGCAGTGGGGAGAGAAATATTTCATATGCTTTTAAAATTAGTGCAGAACGACCAGATACTTTTCTTATTGACTTAATTTAAACAAGAAAAAGATGCAAAATGCTGATTCTCACTAGCAAAAATTCTTTCCCATGCATTCCCATGCATTGCAAGTGTAGTGTTTCATACCAAGGAAGGCTGGCTAAATGCACATACAGAGAAACATCAGATAAGACTGCAGAATAGAAATAAGTCCAAAACAAAGAACACTTGGCCTATGGTCAAAATCATTACCTTGAAATAGGTCAGATCCAGAAGATTCCAGCTCAAAGAGAGGCACAGTTTTATAATTTCTTTCCTCAGATTTCATTCAGGTCCAAACTATGCTTGTTAAACTGAAGCCATATAATTAAAAATGTCCCAGGTGTCCCGGTGTCCATACCAAATAAAAATTTCCCCAGATTCAGACTCCGTGAAATTTGAGATCTTGAGATTTTTATGATTCTTTTCTTAATCATGCTTATTGGGGTAGAATTTTAAATAATCTGCATCTACGGATCCTGATTAATATCTGATTAGGTACAGATACAATAAATGGCATTTGTTGGTGTTTGCAAAATTGGTAGTAGCAAACTAATCTGGAATATTAATCTGAATTTAAATTTAAACTAAAGAATCTATCAGTCCTTGTTAGGTGTCAGAAGGTCCCCAAAGCTCTCTAAATACTGAGTGTTACTTAGAATCAGCAAGATGCAAGTACTGATAAAATCCTCATTAATCCTTACCAGTCATCATTAGATTTGGTCTTTATGAAAAGAAGTAGTTCAGATTCTTGAGACTCATATTTCTCAAGGATAACCTGAACTTTAATTTATACCTCATAAGGCTAAGGTATCTCTTCCTTGAGTCAGATCTCAGTGGATTCGGGGTTCTGTTCTGTTTTGTTTTTAAATTGGCATTAGTAGATATATGAGAAGGGAAAACCTGTGTGTAGGAACACTTGGAATTTCAGCACAAGATAGAAAGCAATAACCCAGCCTCAAGCAAAAAGATGCTGGCTCTTTTTCACTCCGAATCATAGTCCCTTTTTAATTCTCTGTTAATTTCAGAGGTGGATGCCCACAAGACTTCCTGGATCAACACAAAAGTCCAAGGAAATATTTCATTGTCACACCATTTTTTTTTCTGAATTGAACACACAACAAAATATAGTTAACTCAGAATAGTATAGTTGTTGCACTTGATAAAACAATTTAAATTATGGTGGAAATTAAGAGTTCCAGATGAATCAATTGGTTTTTTTATCCCTGTGGACTAAAAGAACAACAAATCTAAGCAAATTTAATCTACTGTGTTTTTTATCCTCAACTGAAATTTACTTTGACTTCACTGTACCGTGTAATAATTTGGTCAAAATCACACAAAACTTGCTTTTTATGCAAGGGAATGGCTGCCATGTAGCTTCGTACTGACATAGTTTTGAGGCTATGTGCATACATTTTAATTATAAGCTAAAGATGGAGTGATGAGTCAGGTCCTTGGTTTACTTCTGGTGTTCTTCACACTAAAAGGCACAAATGGAGGAGGAGGAAAAGGTTATTCTGTCCCTTTCCCTAAACAAGATAAAAGCATCCAGAGAATGAAGAAATTAAGGAGGGCTTCTTTTCGACCTGCATCAAACGGAAGTTAGGTGTCTGGTTTAACGTCAATGTCCTGTACAGTAATTTTGGCAGCACTTGCAGAAGCCATCACCTCTACCAAGTAGGGATGCACAGAGAGGGGGAATGGATGACCCTCTGCAGGTGTCCCTCTTGCCTCTCTGCACGGTAAAAGTCAAGATAATCTATCAGACTTAACATCTGACTTCTGTCTGGCTCCTGCCCCAAGTGGGGACCACGAGGCACTGGAATGGTGTGCTTGCTGCTGTGGAGAGCCACCTTGTTTAACACATGCACCCTCCATCCCAGAGAACCCTGTGGGGACTTGCAGCGGAGGCCCGGAGGAGTTCAGGCCTTTGGCCTGACAGCCAAAAGGTGCTGATAAGATCTCACTAAGTCTGACTTTCATGACTGTCAGACATCCAGTTGTGAAAGCAAAATCTGTGCTTAGCGTCTTAGCAATTGCAAGCAGCTGGTGGGGTTTTTTCCCTCTTGCTAAATGTAAGAGGAGAGCTCCTCGGGCCTGACCAAGCCTGGGTGACCCATCAGGGCTGCCAAGGGGATTGAATCCACCTCACCCAAAGCAAGGAGCAAGGCAGGGTCAGGCGAACTCTGCCAAAGGTGGAGACAGAGCACATCACGTTTCAGCAGCTCTGAGAAACACTGCAGAGTGTTCTACCTGCTGACAGCTCCACAGAAGATGGATGCAAAAAGACCCCAAGCTCCTGCTGCAGAAAGCAGCCAAAAGCCCCAAGTGCTGGCATCGTTCCAGCTGCTTCCCCTCTGCTCTTTTCCCTGCTGACCTGTGCAGGCAGTGAGAAGGTAGATGGGAATGAGGGCAAGACTCCTCAGCTCATCTGGCTCCCCCTTTGACAAGGCAGACATATTCCATGCATTTTCTGCATGGGGTCATTCAGATCTGTGAGGAAGCACTGTTTCAGATCACCTGGTATAAGCTTCCGTAAAGTTTCTCTTGTGCACCTCGAAAGCACAGCTGCTGTGAACCTGAAAAGTGGATATTTGAAAAAAGTGGCTCTGGGATAGAAGGGATGTAAATGTCAACCCTTCGACCCCAACTTGTCAAATGTTGTTCTCCTTTACTGCATGGAAGCCTCACTTAAGCACAGGCTTGTTTGCTTATTTATTAAGTACATATGTTTTATGGAGTCTATGATCTGCAGAAAACATTCCAGCTTTTGGACCCAAGGGCAAAATCCTTCTTTCCAATCTGCACAGACGATCTTTATGCTGATATTTTGCTCTTCCTAAGGGATTTCCGTATACTGAGGCAATGAGAAATATCAGAGCTCAAATCCACCAGGTGTATCTGAAAGGAAAAACCTGCTTTGTTGTCCTCCTCATTACGTCCCTTGGCAAAAGGGGAAATGCAAAATGGAAAATACAGTAGAAAATATGATGGTTCATAATGCTAGTATTTAATATAATGACTGTTCTTTACTAAATCTGGTGGCTTTTTGCAATGAAATGATAGGTCCATTAGCATTAACAGGACTTTGTAGCTCAACAGAGGAATGGAGATACTTCTCAAAAACTTATCTTGTGTATTTTTTGTGAGAAAGCAACATTTGTAAAGGTTCCCTTTCCATTCTTTAGATGTGTGTGATCTTGGATCACCCCTCAAGTTTCTCTTCCCTTTTTTTTCACCAAGTGTAGTCACTTCCAATAAGGTTCATGAAGAGTTTCTGCTTTTGAAGGTCCCAAATGGCTTAAATCACTCCTAGCACAAATGCACTCTCTATTGTGGAAACTGAAACCTGCCACACCATAAGGTGATCTGTATATTAGAACCAGATATCCCTTCACATCTGTATTTCCAAGCAGCGAAGCGGTATGTTTTGAGTTAACCTACTTTTAGAGTGGCTCATCAGATAGAGATATAGCTATAAATACTGCTAAAGGGCTGGTGTTTGCCAGACTTTTGCAAGGATGCTGGCAGGAGAGAGAAGGAAGTGTAGGCAAGGGGTAGTCTCCTCTGCGAAATACTTATCACCCACACCAACTACCACAACTGCACACCATGATGAAAGGGAATATCTTCTTCCCACTAAGGAAATGGTGGTCCCTTGCCAGATGCACCACAGGGGTTTGGGGGCTTCAGTCTGGACCCCTGCTGACTCCGTCCGCTAGTCCTAAGTGCAAATGGTGTGACACGACTTGGTTCTTCCCCGCCAAAACAGGGTGGTCTGATATCCACCATGAGCAGTCTACGGACTTTATTATCTTCTATATGCCCTGACATGGACTGAAAGGGGACTGACAGGCCAAAAACCTCCAGGGAGTAAGCTTGCAGTGAAGCCTGTGAGCAAACATGCTCAAGCCTGTGCCATGATCGTTTTTAACTTGCCCATGCACACTCGGACAAGAAAGCCAAGCCATATGGAGCATGTGAGCAGGACAAGGGAAGACCAAGTCATCTGTGACCTGGAGTGGAGAGGCCACACCATCACAGTGTGCTGGCTGAAGAGAGCAGTCCCACCTCCAGCTGAGTTCTTCCCCTCACAAAACTCAGCTGACTGCTCCTTCTCTGCAGAGCTGCCCTTCATGTCCCTGAACTGTGGTATGTGTCGTCATGGAGCACCAAGAAATCTTCCCCAAGACAGGCAGCTGGAAGGGGCCATGCAAAAGTGATTAACCTGACTTTTCCTGTATGATGGCTGCCTCCTAAACATGTGGAAAATGGTGGCTAGATATGCTTCATATTTAAGAGGAACATAGGATGAAAAGGTTAAACGTAAAAGTCTGCACTTTGATTAGTCCTCTCCAGCAGATGTTGGGGAAGAATTTTGCATGAGAGAAGGACATAAAAGGGACATTGGCACCTCTTCCCACTTAGTCAGTATGGCAGCCAACTAAGCTGCACCTTCAGCTTTCTTCACCCACTTCTCCAGTACTGTCTTCATTTAAATAGGACTTTAGCTTCCTCTGGGCAAGACATGCATTTACAAAGCCTAATATGGAAATTTTCCTGCAGCAAGGCCACTTATTGCTCCAATTTCAGTTAACTGCAGTGTAGATTTTATTATTCATAGCCAGAGGCTTGTGTAAATTTCTGGGTTGACTTCTCATGTCCTGGCAAGGGCAGAATGTGAGCTGAGGTGCTCAGGTTTCATAATGAATTACTGTGGGAACTGGCTCGCACCATCCTAATACAACTCAAGGAGTTTGGGAAGTCAAAGGGGAACCTTATGAGAAGAAGCTGATATGGTTGGGTTTCCTGCCGAGCCCCACTGCGATCCTGGGGAAGATAGCACTTCCCAGTGCTGCTGGATGAGAGAAAGCAAACAGAGCTTTACCACCGAGTTCACTCAGTGCTTGACCCAGCCTTCCTACTGCTTCAGGGTTTTCTAGGACTAATCAGAATTGATAACAAAATAATTCAGAACAAGAAAGTGAATGCATTTGGGGTTTTCATGGATTTACATTAGGATCTGACTTCATTACAATATTAATTTTGACTAGATTCAATCCTTAAAAGCGTTTCAACACTATTTTCATGCTGTATGAAAATGTAATTTTTGTATACCATAATAAACATAGTCATATGTATGTAACTGTATATATCTCCAGATATGTATCTCCACACATGCTGGAGCATTGCAAAACCATTTATAATCTATTACAGAACCATTTGAAAATTACATTCACCCCCAGATTTTAATGACTCACATAAACTCTAACTACTCATGGATTTCTATAAAGATTATTTCTGGACTTACTCAAAAACGTATGTCTTTACATTTGCGTATATATCATTGGTGAAAGGGTTTTTGTTTGGAGGGGGAATATGTATGCTTTACTCAAATATGATTTAGAGAAGTATAATTTTCACATGACAAGGGAAAACACTTTCCTTCATCTAATGACAGTTTTAAAGGTTGAATAGTTGTCCTCCTTTATGATGAATGACTCAAAAGTCAGTGGAAAGGAGATGCTTTCTCTTTCCTTTCTATGCAGAGCACACTTGATTCTTATTAATATAAATTATATGTGATTTTTTATTATCATAAAGTTTCATGTAATTTTCACAAGTTTTCTTGAACATTAGAATAGCCCCATAGTATATACACAGTTTGAAATATTTTACTATCAAAGTGGAAAAACTAGTAGGATTTTTACTCCAATGTCAATAATATGTGGGGGCTAACTTTGATCCATGCATCAATTTTCCTTTTACACAACTGTAAAAGTACAAAGGGTGTTTTGTACCATAAGTTCTTAATACTTTCTTTGATTGAAATTGGCTCTGTCCTGGAATTAATCTAAAACTCCTGAGTCAATCAGATTTAGAGAAGGTATGAGTTTTTACGAAATTCACTAAGCTCCAACAGTTTTTGATGTTTGATCTGAGAATCCAATCTATCAACACATGTGGACGTTCATTACAGTTCTTGACAAAGTTTAGTGCTCTGCTAAAATAATTCAAAACTGGATAAAGGAAGGGGAATAGCATTTTAATTTTTACTTCAGAATCATCAGCTTCAAGTTTTGGCAGAAAATCTTCAAATTCAAGCAGTGGATACATGCAAACAAACTAAAGACTACCGTGTTATTCAAAAAATAATTTGATTTTTTTTCTTATGCTGCATTACACAAAAATCAAATATTAAATGTTATTTCAAAATTGAGAGTTATATTCTCTTGTGACAGTACAAGATTTATTTTTAGTTCCCTAGCTCTTTTGATTTAGGTAAAATAAATAGCAGTGTGCAGTGCTTCATCTCAGGAAACTGTAATTTTCTGTGGGTAAATAATTCCAAAAATCTTACTTGATAATAGGTTAATGTTCTGAAAAGCTTTGAAAAGTCAGGGCTTTTTTTTTACAGTGTCTCTGTATTTTCCAACCTGATTGTTAACAGAACAAAATATCCATGGTTAGGTCTGGTAAGGATCTCTTTCCATAATGCTCTTTTGTCTGTATAACAATAATAAAAGCTTTATTGGCACCTATTTCACATGACCCCCATAATTCTCCTGTGGCTGACCCTAACCAGTACCAATAAAACCATGCATTTTCTCCCCGTATATTAAAAAAAAAAAAAAAAAAAAAAGTTAAACTTGTATTAGGAAATCAATGCCAATAACTTTTCTAGAAAAGTCACTCTAAAAGAAAAGTGGATTGTACTATTGTATTATAATTGTTATCTCATTTTCTGCAGTGACTACTTTTTTAGTTTAAAATCTCATATAATTTGCTGATGGTTTATTTTCTCCCTCTCTCCCATCTCCAGTCAAACAATTAAATATTTCTGAAAGGGCCCCGGAAATTTAACAGAAGGGAATAGATATTCCCCAAAATCATTCTCGAACTGTTTTCTTAATTAATATATTCAGGTACCCAAGGACATTCCCCAGTTCGATAATTTATCATGGGTTAAAATAGCCCTCACTTAGCAAGAAGCCAGCTCTTAAGCAATGCTATTCATGCTGTGAGTTGCATGGCATCTCTAACGAACAATAAATAGGCATCGCGGACAGTCAGGACATGCCACAGGCTGGAAGTTTCCATCCAAAGCACTTGGTGACTATCTGTGAATAATGAACACATTCATGGGACGCAGCATGGGTTGTGCATCGTCCTTGAAAGGGGAAAAGTTCTCTTCCAGTATCACTGATGGTGAAGAATTCAGCTGGACTGGGTTTATAAAGATAATACACTGGAAATAAAAATATTGTGCTCTCTTTCCCCATCATCGGGGACCCGTTAAAATTTACTGCAAATTCAGGAAGGACTTCACAAAGTGTTGCTGCACTCAAAGTGCTATTTAACTCGCAATTGAGGGACTTTAGGGTTTTCTACGAGCAAGAAAATGTTTCCAACTGCCATGTCCTTATCCTTTTCGTGTTCCGTGCCGCAGAGGCCACGCAAAAAAAGGTTATCCCGTGAGATGCGCAGGGATATCCCGTGAGATGCGACCTCCATCCAGGAGTGGGGCTGGCAGGGACACCCCTCTGAAAAGTCCCCTCCGCTTGTCCCTGCGGGCCTCAGCTGGGCATAACCCACCACCCCTGGGTCCTGCTCCTCACCATCCACTTTTTGAGGACGGCAGAGCCGGAGCAGGGACCTGGCAAACTCTAGATGCACGAGAGGTGCCCTGGCGGGAGAGTTTGGGTGGCTCCCCGGGAAGGTGAGCGGGCCCCCGCCTCTCCAAAAAAAGGAGTAGGAGAGGAAGATGTTACACAGAGGTTTAGAGAGGGTGCAATCATCTTCTGGTTGATCTTCATTTTACGGGGTTTGTTTGTTTGTTATTTTGTTGTTTTCTTTTTTTATTATTGCTTTGAAATAGGTATCCAACCATCCCACCACCTGAGCTCCTTTGAAGGAGTTTTGGCCGCGGAAAAGCTGCACAGCTTTCTAGGAACTGATTTTGCGCTTTGGTGGCCCACGACTATTTACTGAAGATGCTAATATAGCCCTTATTTGTTTTATTTTGACACCTGAACAGAACATGGCTGAAACAGTATTTTTAAGTACACACACACACATATATATAGACATGAGGGTTTATGTGTATAGTTATAAATAATAAATATTTTGGCCAAGAATTCCCTTACCCCCAGCGATGCCTTCTGATCTCTTAGGAAGGTGTCAAGAGCTGAGCGATCTGTTCAGCACCGCTTTTTTTGACGTGGAGAGGGGAGCATGATGCCCCTGCCCAAAGCCCGCAGCGCTGGGAGTCAACAGCCCCCCGCAAAGATCCGGGCTCCAAAAATCGCGGCCCTTAAAAGCAAAGAGGAGCACAGGTTAGGGGTGCGAGCGATAAAGCCTGCCTTTCATTTCGCTTCTATTTTATGACACATCGAGGCAGTGAAGGGAGAGCGAGGGGAGACATCAAAACCACCAGGGTAATTGCATTCACATTGCAAGAAGCCGTTCCGCTCCGTGCGGGAGGCGGCCGGGCAGCGGCGGGAGTGGCTCTTGTCACGCTCACAGACGCGTTTTCGGCCCCAAATACATCCCTCCGTCTGCTGATTCCCCACGGAGCCCGGCCCCAAATCCCACTTCTCTCTGCCCTCTGCGCGGCAGCCGCTGTCGAGCAAACCCTGACAGAGGCTCAGGAGCCGTCGGAGATGGTGACGGGGGGACATCCCAGGGGCATCCCACGCCGTGCGGCCGGCGGGCGTGCCAGGCCAGTGGTGGGCGCGAACTGGAAGCCAGGACTGCTCAGCCGAGGAGACCCCACGGGCAGCGGGGCCGGGGCCACGGCCCGCGGAGCTGCGCCCGACCTGGAAGTCTCCGACGCCTCGGAGAAAAAAATGTACCTGTGGAAGAAACAGAGCCAAGGATGGAAAAACAATAAGAGGCACCACCACCCCTAGTCTAAACCCGGTCTCAAAAGCAACTCTGTAGAAAACACGTGGGTTTTTTCTACGTCCTGACCCACGGGAGGCATCAGGACCTGCCCAGGGAAAGTCTCTCCATTCTCCAGCCTGCAAAAATTAAAGATTTACCGTGCCACAAAGAGATGGCCGTGGAAGAAAAGTTAGTGGGGGAAGGAGAGGTTTCGCTTCGCCGCGGCCACGCTGAATTCCGGCGGAGACGGCCCGGGAAGTGCGGCACGGCCCCTGCCCGGCGCCGGGGCAGCCCGTGGTGATGGCAAAGCCCTCGGCACAAGGGCACGCCTCCTTCCCCGCTACCTCCGGGCAGGTGAGTCCGAAGGGCAGCGGCCAAGGATGTCTTTCTAACGTTAAATCAAGAAAATACCCTCATTGGGTGCTTTTTCTGCTTCCTACCGTGATGGATGGTTGCAGGAGACACACGCCCTTTTTATTCTCATCATCATATAAAGCACTAAGGATAGGAAGCCTGAAATGTTAGTAATGTCACTATAGCAATGAAAAAAGTGTGTAAACATAACTACGAGCTTAAAAAAATCTCCAATAAACACGGATATGTATGTACAGGTGCTGTATTTGCAGGTACAGAATTATACTCATACTGATTTTGTGTTTCAGGAATACATCTGAGTATACATGATTTTCATAGGTACAGTTCAGCATTACTGCTCACCAAACAGTTATACGTTATACTAAAGAAATATGGAGGGGGGAAAGTAAGAGCAAATTTAATCGTGGCGATTTTATTAAACTATTTATAAGTGGAAAGCAGAAAATATTGCATAAGTTGCATGATCACACTGTAGGGACACTTTATAAAATATAGGTATGGGACACAAGCATTTCTTTTTATAGGTATGCAGTTTGTATATGTGATGTATAGAAACAATCACGGGCCACTTTTTTCTCTTTATTCCGGAAAACACACATATATTTTCTGAGTCTGGCAGTCAAATAGAACTGACGATTTATGAATGCATAAGAACTATCGGCCAAACTCATATTTCCTATGCATGAACAAGCAAAATGTGCAGAGCAAAAAAGTCATATTTGTTAACATCACTTCTGCGCAACAAGTGACAAATGCTCTGTCGACCGGCTTACAATTCACTAGACTACCCTCGGTTTCTGCCCAAGTAAGAAAGCCGAATGTGCCGCCGTATATTCTCACTTTTCCTGTGTCTATTTCAGAGCTCCGGCTGTTTTTCCCCTATCTTCTTCTCCTTTCTTTCTTTTTTTTTTTTTTTTTTTTTTTTTTTTTTTCCTTCTTAAGTGTTCTTTCAAAAATAGGCCCTGACCTCAAAGGTCCCCAATGCCGCTCCGGGAAAGGGAGCGAGACCGCTCCGTGGCGGGGAGGTCGGCTCGGCTCCTGGCTGCGCCCCCGCCTCTCCGGACACTCCCGCTGGGCAGCAACCGGTGCCCCCGTTCCACAGCGGGAGGGGGAGGCGGGGCTTGGGAAAAGGGTACTTTTCCAGGAGTACCGCAAAGGGACAAGGAGGGATCCTCCGGCAGAGAAGAAAAGCAGAGGAGAAGAGGCTTGAACAGCAGATGCGAATCGCAGGGGCATCTCTGTACTCACCCACACCCAAAACCTCCGCGGGTCTCCGACGCGCACTGTGGGCCGAGTCGCCCCTATACTAACCTGGCTCGCCTGGTCCCAAGGGAAAAGGCAGAGGGTAACCCTCCTGCTCCGGCGCCCCTCAGCGAGAGGGACTTTTGTGAAGTTGCTGGGGTCCATGTCCCAAGGCTGGCTCCAGAGGCTGGGAAAAAGGAGGCGGGGGGAGGATGACTTTAGAGCTTCCCACGAAATGGTATTACAGTAAGGTAATGACAAAAAAGTCGGGCTGAAGAGGGGTAACGCCAGGAACCACGGGCCGGGTCCTGGAGAGGGCAGCGCATCGCCTCTGCCTCCCCGCCTAGGGCGGCGGGAGACAGCCCCGGACGGCCGCTTCTCCGACGAGCGGAGCTTTGTGTCTTCCTAAATAAACTACACAGACACCGTATGTACATCTATAAAAATATATCTGTATAGGTATACACACATATATAAGGTAAACAAAACGGACCTCGGGAAATCCCTTAGAGTCCTCTTCCCTCCCTAGCACCCTCCCCTCCGCCGGCAGGACACCCACTGCCTGCTCACGGGAGCAGTCGCCCTTCCGCCACTCTCCCGAAACCGACTCAAACGCCTCAACCAGGGGGCTCCGGGCTGAGGACAACCTCACCGCTCCGCCGACAGCCCTCGGCGGCGGCGGCGGCCGGGCCCGCGGGGCCGGAGCCGGCTCTCCGGGCGGCGGAGGGCGCATCTCCTCCGTCCATCGGCGCCGCAGCCACATGAAAGCGCTCGGCGGGGGGTGGGCCGGGGGTCATTACTATTAATGATATTAATGATATTAATATAAGCGCGCTGTCCGCGGCGCCGATTGGCTGCAGGGGCTGCCCGCTGAGCCCGCTGCAGCCAATGGAAGGCTCGGGACGTGGAGCGGCCAAGCCCCCCCGGCTGCGGCCCGCGTGCCGGGGCCGCCGCCGCCGCCCCCCCCGCACCGGGATTTGCTCCCTAATTGACCTAAATAAGGAGCT
>WAAG01060167.1:0-10229 GCA_013390105.1 Tichodroma muraria | reverse complement strand
CTCTAGTTTCCTGAAGACTGTTACTTCTTTAGTCATGAAAAACCTCAAATCACTGCTCCAGCAGTGGACCATCATCTAATTCTACTCTGCACCTTACCTCCTGTTCTGCTTCTCTTTATGCTGGATTACAACAGCAGCACAATTCACAGGTTATTTGAGCAGCCTTAGGAACAGAAATTATGATAGTCCAGGGAATTTCTCAGCGAAACACCAATAATGCTGGGATTAGGTCACCTTTATGAGAGATACAAGCTCACTTCCCTTAAAGTTGAGAGAGAATTTAAATTGCACCCTTCAGCAGAAGGTAAAATCAGCAGAGTCTTACTAACCACAAAGATAGTTTGTTCCCTCATCCAATCTTTTCCTAACTAAAGCTACATGAGGAAACAGAGGGTGTGTTCAGAAGTACTGAAATTTTCACTTGAAAAACTTAATCTGGAAACAGTTATATCATTTACCCATATATCCACAACACTAATTATTGTTTTTCTAAACATCATCTTTTAGTTCATGTTTGTGACATTAATTAAATAGGCCCATCCAGAGTTCATTTACTAATCTGAAATCCTTTGCAAATTTTAGTAAACTGCATTTTCATGTGCAAACTTTCCCCTAGTGACCAAGAAATGCAGAAATGACAAAAGGCAATCAGAGTTTGAATTCAGATCACAATATATCACCATCAAGATCAGAGCAGAGCGGTTGGTTTCAGCATGCCCCTCATCTCATCTGCCTTGTTCATCCCCCACTTTCCTCACCCTGGATCTGGAGAGCAGCTGTGAAGGCTGTTATCTGCTCTCCCTACTCCAGGTAGCCATTCCCCCTGCAGCCCCCATCAGCCAGTACCAGGCAAGAGCTGCCTGCATGTTCAACTGGACCTGAGAACATCTGGAGGACTGAAATTATTGCTATACACTGGAAGAGCCCTCCCTGGAAGGTCAGAGAAAGGTCTGAGCTGTGTTTCGAGCACTTGGAGCATCACAAATGGTATCTGAGACCAGTTTCATGGGGACGGAGAGCAAAAAATACTGTAGATATGGAGGAAGAACTTGTTCTTCTGAGTGATGCACAATACCCAGGTCTAGAGCAACTGCCCCTGAGGGTCATGGCAAGTATTCTTCAGAGCAGGAGCAGGGTAGCAGTCCTCAGTAAGATATTTTCCCCAAATCTATTCATTAATGCTGTAAAACATTTTTTCCTTCTGCAGTAGGTTTTCTCATTATTTACTGGTTTTCTGGTGAATTATTTGATTACAAGCAAATAAGCAACAAGTCTTTTAAAGGCTTTTGATAGAAATGGCTTGGAATTTGTTCGTTCACAGAAGATCTTGATTAAATAACACAAACTTAGCAGCGGTTTTCATGAGAAGTTGTTGCGTAGAAATATCCTCCCTCCCCTCATTCGTTACGGTGAATCCAGATTACTTCTATCAAAGTCAATAAAATTGAGCTGGATTTGTGCCACGGTATCTGAAGAGAGAATTTAGCTCACAGTATATATTAAATGATGACGAGTACGCTAGATACGCCTTGTATGCAAATGCATTTGGTCTCCTACCCATTCTCTTTTTCAATATGATGTTTATTTCCATATTATTATTTAAATTAAATAGACTGTTAGCATCAAAGTCACAAAGTTGAGCTCCCCTAGGACAGAAAATGCCAGAAATAGGCTACCACTGTTATGCTTTTCATGATGATGGAGTTGAAGCTGGAACTCTATCCCACCCTGTTATCTGCTGGATGCTTTAACAGATTCAGTACTCAGCTTTTATTCACTGTTTAGTTTGTTCTCACAAGTTCATTTAGTGGCTGAGTGGTAGAGCAAAAAACGTAAAAACAATCCTTGAGAGCAAAACATTTCTGAAAAAGACAAAGTCCTGGGGTAATTACTGGAACAGATACTGTGCTTCTTTCTCTCTCTTCTTTACTGGTATAAAGATGTACAGTCAGCTGCTTAATCCTTGTAAGTGCAGCATCTCATTACAAAGCTCTACCTCTTTTTATTTGTTTTAAATTCCCAATTATTTGAAAAAGTCCAGAGTCTGTCCCCAAATGCCTTTTACTCTCTGGGCTTTCTCAGTTTTCTCTGTGCTTGTTTTTTTTTCTTTTTTTTTTTCAGTTGGTGGACCAAAGTCTCCTGAAAAATCAGTCAAAGAGAGGCTATCATAAGATATGCACACAAAGAGCTCTACAGCAGGCTGTTAAGATGGAGTGGGGAGACACGGGGGTATTTCAAGGGCTTTTGGAGTGTACCCAAGAGACTTTAAGCAGTTTTTGCAGAATCCTTGCTAAATGGTTGCCATTTGATTTCANTCTTTCTTTCTTTCTTTTTCTCTTTTTCTTTATTTTTTCACAATACATTGGTCACCATCACAAGAAATTAGAACTTTTAAATATGCCTTATTATGATACAAAAGGTCATTCACAGATGTCGTGCCACATCATTGCATACCCAGTCGTGCTTTAGATTTCAGTGGCTTTCCAAGAGGACAAACGGGTAAATGGGAGTAAAAGTCCTTAAGCATTTCTGTTCAAAGAACAATTTGGCCAGAAAAATGCTGTATGAAAGTGGAAGTCAAGTTGATACACCCCTTCACCACACAATGTATGCACGCTCTCCTCTTGTTCTGGCTATTTTTCTTTTAGGAAGAGCCGCATGATACAAAAAAAGTTCAAGCTAGCATTTTTCCCTCCAGCACACTGTCTGAATGCTGACACACTTACTGGCAAGAGTATGTAAAAAATAAGACAAATATTTCAAGGAAGGAATGCAGTGTAAGGTCTTGTTACCCAGCAACGATGTGTTTAAAAGGACATCTGTCAGTCACAGCCAATGAGAACTTGGTGGCCTTTTAATTATCCACTGATGGAGATGTCAGCAAGGTACCACAAGGTTATAAGGCTTGTAAAGAACTGTTGAAAACAGCATTAAAAATATGGGGGGAAATGAATATTTCAAAAGGATTTTTCTAAAATTTCAAAGCAATTTTGATTTCTATCCTGAGTTCCATTCAAGACTTTCTTGGAAATTGGACTAGGCTTTTTAAAGGACATTGACAAAATAAACTCAAAGTAGAAATACCAGTATATGTTCTTATTTGTTCTTACCTTGCCTTCAGCCATAGGAGAGAGGGATCCACAATATGCAGGCACATTAACATTTTCAAATGTTTTCATTCATCCAACTTTCCAGTGTTAAGGAATAACTTTATGACTGCTGTGCTATGAAATATTCCAGCTGTAACTACTCATGGCTGTACAGTGTCAGATTCTGAGGTGACATTTGAAGTGTAGTACCAGTAGGTCAGCTTTTTGCATTCAAACTCCCTAAAATATTCTACCTCTTTAAGTAAGGAACAAGAGTCTCATATCACACTCATATCACACCGTCCAAAGGGAGAAGTACAAATGAAGGCAAATTAAACTTAACATTTTTCACCTTCTTCAAATATTAATTCTTTATTACTGTGTATGATAACCTGTTGATTACTAGGGTCTCTTCTGACTTTATGAAACTCTGGTTTTGCATTACAATGATACTTAGATGGCTTTCCAAAGAGAAAAAAAGATCTGGTAGAGTCTGTCTGGGCAAACACACTGTAAGAGACTATTAAGTTTACACATCTCAAGAGGCGAAAAAAATGAGGCCAGAGACTTGCTCCAGGTCATCAAAGTGAACTCCAAATTTAAGCCTTGAGTCATAGTCTCTGTCAATACTTTTATACTCTGGATTGCACCTCTTACTCTCTAATTATAAAATAATCATTCTTGCCTCAGGAATTTTAAGACTTGAAAGTTTTCCCTAGGGTATCTGATGGTGGTAATAGCAATAGGTGCTGTGTTCAGAGCCACTGCAGAAATGCAGGAATAGGAAATGTCTGGGGAGGACATGACTTCAACCCCAGCCCAATATGAAATTAAAAGAAAGGGTAATAAAAAACTGCTACCCTTGGCCACAAAATGTATGCTGAGCATGAGGTTAAGGAAGAAAGAGGAGAATATCCTGGAACACTGGAAATAAACATCATTTCTCCCTGCCCCTTCTGCCACCCCAGACTGGTGATCTTCCTGTCAGTAAATTCTTCAGCTGCTATCAGAAGAGCTAGAGGTACAACCCAGAGAGCAATACATACTGGGAACGCTGTGCATAATCCCATCCAGGTGAGGAGGATTTAGGGCCAGGAAGCTTGAAGTCCAGTGGCAGTGGCTTCTGAGTCCAGGAGCCAGCCAGCAACCACCCAGCTACACCGCAGGTCAGCGCCCTGTTTGCAGACATTGTTGGTGAGTGCCAGGCAAGCATGTGCTCTGATGCCTGTGGAAACTGCTGAAAAGCCAAGGAACAAGTGAGAAAAACCAGCATGAAAACAGACAGTGGGAGCTGCTGAATTTTCCATCAAGCACTCTGTCACTGCCACAGAGCTCCAGCCCAGGAGGTGTGAACAGGCTGCTGTCCTGTGACATCTCCAGGTGCTCTCACTTACTTGGGGAGGTGACAGCTGTTGCCACTGGTGTGAAACGGATTTCTTAGAGGGACTTGTTTCTTCCATCTCCTTCAGAACAAACAAACGAGCATCTTACAGGTACCTTTTTTTGTAAAAAAAACCTGAACCTACTCCAAATGCTTGCTCCTTATCCATTCACAGTCTACTATGGACAGGAAAGTGTGGAACACGTTGTAGTGTCCCAGTGTTAGAGATGTGCTGACAGTTTGTGCTTGTTCTTCAGAGGTTTTCTTCCTGTGATTTATTTAAGATAAAATTCTGATGAAATATGTACTGGACACTTTTAGCTGAATCAGAAACACGTATCTGTATGGAGAATGCCAGAAATGCAACATCCCATCCTGTCTGTTGAAAGAAACTTTCCTCCCTGCAGATCTTCCTTTGGAATAAAAAGGGCTCAGCTATTCTTGAAATATTGTTTTTATACTACAACAGGACTCCATTGTTCTGCCTTCTGACTAAAGTAGAGGAAGACTTGGATGTGGAAGAGGACCAGATGAGATGCTATTCCCATGTGGCCCCTTGAGGAATTCCAGCACAAGGGAATCTCTGAGGGCGCTAGATCCCCTACAACTCCCTTACCTGTGTCTCTTCATGGTCCTCAACTGTGATGGCCACAGTTAGGCTCTGTGACATGGCAGAAAGTTTCTGCTACAGTACTAGAGACACAAAGAGATTGCAGAACCAGGAGATACAGCCTTGCAAAGCCTTCTCCATGGAATGTCGACAACACAAGATTTCCCATCTAATTTTGTATTGTTAGCCACATTTCACAGGAGATGGAAGGTTTATACTAGTCAAAGCTATAACATGTAGAATTCTTAGAAATTTCCAACTGCTGAACTCACGCCTTCAGCAAGACCCTCACAGATTGCTAGGGTCTCAGCAGTGCCCAAAATTTTCATCAAACCCACTCTGCTGGTGTTCTGTCACTGTAAACCCGCAAAACCCAACAACTTGGGCCACAGCATTCGGCTTCCTGGATGAAAACAGAACAAGCTATGTAAATATTTATTTCATAGGATGTACCAAACCCCAGCACAGTTCTTTTTACTCACAATTAAGATGACCTCTTTTCTACCAACTTATCCATAGTTTGGAGAGTCACTTTTGTGATTCTTGCAACTGCAGGAGAATGGCTCTTGAATTGTCTTATAGACTTTCACCAAGATGTGAATTTTGCAGGGGTGAAGGCCAGTGCCTTCTTAGCATCAGCTGGCTCCATAAACTCAAAGGCAGGATTGGTGCAAAGCCCTCTCTTGACTTTCTGTGCAAGAGCATGTGTTATCTTCTGACTTTTGAGTCTAGGAAACAAAGCAATGCTTGTTTTAGCTTGATTCACAACGTTAAGTAGCCAATCCAAATCTAATTTTGCTCTGTTAGGTTAAAGGATATGCATATCACTTAATAATCTTGGGTTTGGCTTGACATTTGATGCTCAGAAAAGTTCACAGGAACACAGCTTGCTTCAAACAAGTGGAAAGAGCTAAGAAAATCTTGTCTGGATATGTTTAGTCCAGATGCAACTCAAAATCCAGTACCTGTAGCTTTCTAATAGTATTTTTCTTTCTCTGCCGTTCTCTCAAGTCAGAAACGGGGAAAGCAATTTGAAGCAGCAGATACTGCTTCTTGCTTACATATTAACCTTTCCAGTACTCCATGCCCTCCTTTTTAACACTGTACAGTAACAGGCTTCTGCCAATACAAACTTGTCTGTTCTGGTAATTGGGCAAGATTTGAGACCTAGAAGGAGGATCTAATAAGAGGCATTATCTAATATGACCATCGGAAGTGTGGTCCTTAGGAAAGGAAGCAGTTTCAAATGATGGATAATCAAATAACTAATAAAGTCCACCTGGAAATTGTATTATTCCAAACTGGCCAGTTTCCATTTTGCTACCTTTCCTCAAGACTGGGCTTTAAATCCCTCTGGTTGTGCAGAACAATGCTGTATAAAACTCTAAATTTTGGTCGTCCTCTCACAGTACCTTGTGGACTGGGAACCATTAAGGTACTATCCCACCTCTTTCCTTGGGCTCAGAAACACTATTTCAGCTCAGGCTGGGTCTTGCCTTTCACCCAGACTCGTGGACAGGCCTTGGATCTTTGTAGCAACCTTGTTTCCAGCCCTGTCTTTGGACCCTTCTTCTACTGCTCCCAACCAGTGTCCCTGGACGGATCCTGGATTTTCACCTGTTGGAGGGAGGCAGAAGCTGTCGATGGGCCCTGTTACCAGCACCCAGCTCTGCCTGCTAGAGGACAGTCAGTGAGGAGTGAGGACACTGCACTTTGGAGTTGGCTTCAGCTTCAGGCTAAGCCCTCTACTGATGGCAAACCATTCCTTCCCTGCAGGTTAGCGCCTGTAGCATCTCGGGCCTGGGTCACACAACCAGTGCCCCTGACTATCTGCAAATACTGCCCTGTGCGTGGAGGGCACTTCTAATGCTCTCTGGCTTCCACCTGTCCTGCTGCTAGAAGTCTTTCTCCTAAAGAATCACTTTCTCCCTTGCTCCCTTTCTGTCTGTTCACATTCCTTACTTGTTTTTATTTCTAATGATTTTTTTTTATTTTTTTCTGCAAAATCTCTGACTGGAAATTTCCAGGGGTAGCAGCCCAACCTCATGAGCAATCTGTGGGTATGCTGGGGGAAGAGTTGATGGGTATTGTCATTTGTGTCCATAAGCCTTGCCCCCTACTCTACTTTATCTGGGTTTTCCAAAGCATGACAGACGGTGGTGCTGAAAGGGTGAAATGCTATGATAAAATAATGTACTGCTATTCAAAGTAGCATATTCTATGATTTCTCTCCCTCCTCCAAAACTATGAGCATAAATTATTTTGCTGGTTACATTATCACCACGCACAGCAATCAGGCATTCATAAGATTCAAATCCACTGAAGTCATAAGCAGTCTTTGAGTTAATGCATCCAAGAAAGTCCAAAAAATATTATGCAGTACTTGGTTTTCTGGTTTTGCAACATAGTTTGGTCCTTTGGAAACAGGGTCAGGAGAAAGCAAGCTGAATTGAAGATAAAAAAAATTAGCATATATTAGTATGCTTGAACTGCTTCTACATCTATTTTAACATCATTTTCTACAGACCCCCTTGCCATGATTCAAACTTCATCTCCCATCTCTGATGAAGTCCTTGGTATTCATTCTTAATACAACAGAATGTTACTGTTACTTAATATTTATAGCGAGCCTTCCTAAATCCTCTAAATTAACTAAACTATGCAAAAATTCAAGCTATGCATGGAGGACCAAGCACAACAGCTTTCAGTTGTGGGAAAGAGTGAGAAGTTTAACTCTCAGTTTCCTGGATTTGTCGAGCTTAATCCTAACCCAGAACATTTGTTTTAATGCATTTCTCTGTGTTTTTGGAAATAAAGGATCATTTGTCTCCATTGCATGTGCACACAAAGCCAATTTCAGTGTCTCCAACTATCATATATAATATACCAAACAGATCCATTTGCAGTCTGTGTTCTCCTTGTCTGCGCATATCACACTTGTGTAGCAGATGCATGATCATCAGATGTCTTCGTCTTTCCCTAGCATATCCCAAGGGTCCCTGATACATACTGATTCAATTTTCCAGTCAGAAATCACTGGACCAGATAAAACAGCTTGAAAATTACTGAAAAGTCATAAAATGAGCCTGGCAGGAGCCTTAAGAATTCCAGGCCTCTGCAGAAAACAATAATCCAGGCCCCTCAAGATAGTTTTTCTTCTGCTCTATTCTTGAAGACCTCAGTGCTGGCAGTCGTATCTCCTCTGTGTGTACATATGTACTTGCTCTGTGCAGAAACTTTTCATAGTCTCTGACCTAAATCTTCCTTGATACAATCTGATTTTATTCCCCTTTATCTGATTCATCATGGTTCTAGAGACAATTTATTCCTTTTGTCTTTCCATGTTTACTTGAAAGCTATTATTTTGTCTTCTCCTTAATCTTTTCTTCTTTGGGATATACAAGTTCAAGTCTTTTAATCTTTCCTCATAGGTCATGTTTTCTGGATCACTGTTGGTCTGCTCTGCCATATCTCCAGCTGTTCCACGTATCAAATACTGAACATCTTCACTTGCCTTAGACAGGGCAGCCCCTCTAAAACATTCTGGCATTACCCATCCTGTGTGCCTAGAGTCACATTAAAGGGGCAGATGGCATTGACCAGAATGTATTTGCTTTTTGCAGACACAGGCTGACAAGGCGATGCTTTTCCTACTGCCAGCGTACTTGACCTAAAGAGAGATTACAGCAGCAGAAATGAATCAACTCGCTTCCTGCCTTGCTGTTTTGACCAACTCTAAGCCATACTTTTGCAGGTCTAGTTTGAAAGTTTTAGGCATTTTTTTTGCCTATCTATACTTTTAAGCATGTCACACACATATACACATATCCCAGTATATGCACGTGCATGTGTATGTACTGTTAAATGTAAGCACATATTTATACATCTGGCAAGCACTTCCCTTAGTTAGATGTGGAAGGAAGCACAACTTCATTTACCCTAAAAGAGCCTGCGCAGCACAGGGCAGATGCCACTAGTCAGCAGATTGTTTCTGCCTGGAGGAAATTGGAGAAATTTTACACTAAAGGGCAGGGAACTTTACAGGACCTTTTGATGATCTCCTTCTGTAATGTCACAGAATCTTGTTAGCACAAAGACAATAAAGCAGGCTTGTTTAAATAACCCATTACTGTTCATCTCTTATTCAGACCACATCACCAAATAAATGACTGCTGTGTCTGTTTTTTCATCAATCCCTCTTTGTTTCAGACTTCCACAGAGGTTTTCCGGATTAACTCACAAGTAAATTAACTAGTTCCTGCTGAGTGGACCACACTGAACAGTGTACCCACACAGAAAAATTGCATACCTGACAGGGACTGAGAATCTGTTTCTTGTTGAACAGGGCTAAACCCAAGATGCAGATATGTGAATATTATTGTTGTAATACATATGAAGTGATTGGAAATTCTGTATGCATAAACTGTTCTTCACTGATATGTGGAGGTGATGAATGAGTAGGTCTTGAGTTTTTCTAAATTTACCTCTCTATTTCATGTGAATTGAGCCAAAAGGTGATCAGCCGAGCTGGGCTGAGCCCTCTTCAAGATTGGTGTTGCTGAAGGGGCCAGGCTCTTCCTCTTCCTTCTCCTCTCCATTCTCACCTTGCTCTGACCTCACAGGGAGATGATTCAACTCCCTGAATCAGCAGAAACCTAAGGGAAAAAACAGGGTAGGATTTTGCTGGCTTCCTGAGCTGCCCTGGGTCACCCTGGGGCCATCCCACCAGAATTGTTCCTCTCAGTCCTGCAGTCATCAGCCAGGGCTTTCTAGAGCTTTTGTGCCCCACCTTATTACATTCCCAAAGCTGACCAAGACACCACCCTGAAACACATGACTATTAAACAGCTTCTCCATTTCCTTATCCATTTGGTAATATTCCCCTGGAAAGTGCAGCTGAAATTACCTTGGAATCAACAGAGGAGGATGGGCATTTGGGAGAGAGATTCAGAGCAGAAGTCCAACTTTGCCTTCCTCAATCAGCTTTTGGAGAAACATGTGTCCCTGGGAGGCTCAGGGCTAAGTGCTCATGCAGAGCACTAAACAAATGCTAGTTATGAGCACTTCTCCTGTCACCTAAGTGGTATTAACAAAGGCTGGGGGAAGATGATTAGACCCAAAATCTTAAAATACAGACATTTTATCTAAA
>WAAG01060166.1:41597-64675 GCA_013390105.1 Tichodroma muraria | reverse complement strand
TCCACCCCCCGGCCTGTATCCCGTGGAAGATTGCGGTGGATGCTCCGCTCCCAGACAAAACATGCGGGGTTGTTGTTTGGAGGCGGCCGCCTCTCTGCGCCGCTGGCTCCCTGTCAAAAGCATGTCCAGCCGTTCGCCTCGTGTCCTCCGCCAACTTTTGTTCTCGCCCCCTCCGTCGAGCCTCTTCCCCCTGCCCTCCTGTAAAACACTTTTCAACGCTTGTCCGCACCGAGCCCCACTGTCCCCGCGAGGGGGACGAGGGTACGGGTGGTTTTCCCAACTTGGGGCGAGGAAAGCGGTGCCGTCCGGCAACTCTTTGTTCGCAGGGACGGCAGCGTGGGGCTTGAGGCGTGGGGGGGCCTCGGCGGGAGGGCTTCAAACCCCTCCGCGCCCTCGACCGCCTTGTTTTTCTGAAAGTTGAAGCCTTTTCTATCCCTTTTATCCCGTAAAACAGGGAGACGAAACACAAAGTACAAAAGTTTTGACGCGGGATTAAAAGGAGGAAGACTTCCCGCCCCCCATAACCATAAGGCTGTTTGAGTTTTCTTTGTGTCCACTTCCAGCCAGACAAACTTTACAGTTAGAGGATCGTTACTCATCGCGCTCGTGGTGCTTTAAGTGCCTGTAAATTAGCGCTTGGCCACAAAGACGCGGAACGTGCTTTCGGATCTAACGCTCCTGCGCTGGCTGGGAAGAAGTTCATAGCAAAGCAGTGTCTGTTCAGTTGCGATTTGCCAGTCGGCGGTGTGGCTGAAGGGTGTTTTGCATTCAGAGACCATTAAACGCCCCGAAGTGGAGTGTTAGAGGGGGAAGTGCGCATGTTCAGTACTCCAGAGTTGTGCTGCTTTCCCCCTACTATGCATTCCTGCGGCTCTGTAGTAAAGCAGCCTCTCTCATTGTTAATACCCTTGGAGCAATTAATGCATATGTAGTTCGTGAAATCATTGGGCTGCTGCAGACATGCTGTGTACTAATATGGTTTGTAGCCCTCGTCAGAAGTTTTTTTTTGGGCATGCCACTCGGCTAAGCGGAGCGCACACAAAGGGAACTGAGCCACAAGGGCGAAGTTTAAAGAGCAGGCAGGGTGGCGTTGAGGAGCGCAGCGTCCCGCGGGAGCGGAGTGGGGCTTGATCCCAGTCACGGCCGGAGCTGCGCGCCGAGCTCAGCCCCCTGTGCCCCCTGTGCCCAGAGACGGCGGCAGCGCTGGCTTTTAAATGTTTCAGGCGTCTTAGGTAGGTCGAGATTCTTCACCCTATTGGAAGCAGTTTGTGGTTTGTTTCCCCCTCTCTTTTATAGTTTCGCTGAATTAATTTAGCCCAGTTATTTTTAGGACATTCCTATGCTGCCTATTTGCACAGCAGTGGTGAGCTGGTTTCCTGTCTGCTGTTGCTTCCATTGTTCAGACTTCTCTCCCCGAGGGCAGCTGCTGGTTGGTGAAATACCAAACTCCCTGCACTTTCAACTGTTGTTCTTGCCACCCCCGAAATAAATGCGTGTGGAAAACGCTGACGTAGTTTCTAGGTATGCATGTGTAGGGCTTTGTGTGTAAGAGTATGTGTGTGTGTGTGTGTGTGTGTGTGTAAGCTCTGCTTTGAGGATTGCAAATCCTGGGCTGAAACAATGGAAACAATGAAAGGTGACAGGCGGGAGGCAGAACTTTTGAGAAGGGGCCATGGGCCTGGGGTTTGCGTGGCACAAATTAAAAGGTGAGGAGACAAAGGCGGAAACTTTTTAAAAGATGTTAGGGCTAGGGTGCCTTTGTTTTAGTGAAGGTTGGGCTTGTACTTATTTGTGACCTCCTGGCATTTGAAGCTCATTCAAGAAGTTTCAAAGAGTGACTTTGTTACAGATTTCTTGCTTGCGCTCCTAGAAAAATCCCGTTTAGAGGAAAAAAGTATAGTACAGCCAAGTCTAGTTGCTTTAGAAGTAGTAGAGTGCAAGCTGTAAAGTACAGAGGAAAACAAATAGGCTGGTTCCTCAATTATGAAACTCATTCAGAGGAGGTGTTTTTGTTTTTCTTTACTGTGGAAATTCCCTTCTGTATCCGTGTAGTTTTTTGCTACTTATGAATAATTTTAAACTAATGTACTTCTGTTGTTGATTTTTAAATTCACATCACATTTTAGTTAGATTTTTTGGTATATGTGTTGAGTTTTATTTTTTGTGTGTGATGCTGTGTTTTTGTTGTTGGTTAGTATTGTTGAGGTTTTTTTTGTTTGTTTTTGTGGTTTTCTTGAAGCTAGCAGACTGTGCATTTAAACTTCAGGACTCTTCTATGGGTAGTTTCATTTACAAATAATTACGTGATAGCAATCACACGGAACCTACTTGGCTTGTTAATTAGCTGATTTAGAACACAGTCTCCAAAAGGCACAGGCATGTGCTCAAGTTTATACATGTGAAGAATCTTACTGAACTTGGTTACAACAGGATCGGGGGCTTAGACAGGAGCTGGTTCTGTTTATCAGTGCTCATAAAAAAAAAATCTCACTTAAGAAATTCAGAGAACCCTAAGGGGGGAGAGGTTTTCTTTAAGGTGATTTTTGTCCATCCCCTCTCTGGAGGGCAGAGATTGTTCCTTGTGGTATACTTTGTCCTCTTTTGAATAACAATTGGCTTCTGCCACTTCCTCTGTGAAGCTCTTCCTTGACACAATGGGATAGTTGTTTTTTTTGGTGCCTTTTTATTCCCCCTCATAGCCTAAATTTTTCGTTTGCTTAACTTCCATTTTATTTAAAAAAATAAATGACTCTCTAAATACTTTGTCCTCCCCCTCAAAGTATTTCAGCATACCTTTTTACGTGGCAGCAGTTTGTTTTGAAATCAGCCTTAGTCATCACTGTACTTTTACTCAAGTTGTTTCAAGCTGTTAACTACCGTTTGGGTGTCGAGCCCAGACTCCAGATCCTAGGTGTAATCTTCCCTGAGCTGATTACGGGGGGACCTGTAAAAGTCTTTGGGCTGTGATACAATGCAACAGTGCATTCAATCATGTATATGACTTCAGCTGGGAAGCCAGGAGGATAAAGTCATTTATAAAGAAGGGATGCTGATCATGTAAGTCCTTAGGTCATTAATAGCACATTTTACTCTTTAAGTGGCAACGTGGAAGTGAAGGAATAGGATATTGGGCTGTTTCTCAGACCTCTCTGCAAATGAACTTGAGCTGCTTTAATTTTAGTTCTATGAAAGCAGTTTTTTTTTGTTTGGATTAAATGTATTTAGGAGGAGACATAAAATAGCCTGGCCCTGGCCTGCTTTTAATACAAAATAAATTAGTAGGTCAGCTGGGGCTACTCATCGTGTCCACAGGCCTTTATTCTGGGTGTAAATAACAGTAAGCCAATGGTCCAGTCATGGAGTGTGGCCAGGAGCCTTTTCAGTTGGGCCCTGTTAAAACAGGAAACCAGCAGCGAATAGGCTGATTACTAACAAGACGGAAAAACAAAGCTGGGTTGTAATCAGCAGGAATGCTTTAATGAAAACAGAGCCTTGACAGCAACAATGTGGCTCCTGCTCTAGTAAAAAATATCAGCTGCGAGATTTCTAGCCATGACTTCCTGTTGCTGCTAGCTCTGCTGTGCTGGAGAGATCTGCCACGAGTTCAGAGGGCTGATCAGCTATTTAAATGAGCTCATTTAAATGAGCAGAAGTCGTACTACACTGGGTTTCCTGCTTAACCAAAACCTGCTTTGTGTCACTAACTTACTGTGTCAATTAATATGACACACTGAGCCAGCGAGTCAAAGGGCTGGCTCCACTGGTGACTCATTTCTTGCTAGGTAGGTTACGGTTAGTCAGATGACAACTTTTACTTTAGCAAAAGGTCTTGTTTGAAAAGGGAGAAATGTTTTAATACTGCTGGCTTGCAGACAGTATCTTGTCACTTTTTTATTTTTTTCTTCAGCTAAAGAAAAAAAAGCAACAGTTCTAGGAGAGGTTTTGCTGTTAAGTCAGCTTTCTGAAATTCAGAGAGGTGTCCATGGAGTCTTTTAGTTGTGTGGTAAATCCTGGAAAGGTCACCTCAGATTGGGTGGTGTGTATTGGAGTACTTTTTGTTATGCCATGTAAACACTGCTTGCAAACCATTAGACACCTTTTTCATTGTAGTTTCTCCTTCCCTCTTTTTTCTAGCCCTTGCTGTTTGCCTCTCCCTCTTTTCCAAGGTCTTGCATTACTGCCCATTATATTTAAAAATAAACAAAAAACCCAACCCAGTGAAATGCTGCAACAGTTCTGGTTTTTGACAAACAAGAACAGTGCACTTCAAAACATTGTCTGAACAGCATGGGCTAGTTTTAGCTAGTTTTTAAATTCAATTTAAAAGGGCTGAGCTGCTTTGCAGAGCCGTCCTGTTGTCTGCAGGATCTTTGTTCCCTGAAGTGTTCCTCATGGCTCCAGGAGTCCATGGTGCAAGGCATGTTCTCAGGTCACGTTGCAAGCGTGACAGCACTTTCCATGAAGCTATGACAAAGTGGTCTGCTTGGAATCATTGTAAAGCAAACTTTTGACATACTTTCTACGTGAATTAAGAAACTGTTTACATAATTTGGACTTTATCTTGTGTTGGTTATTTAAATATTGTCCTATTGTTCCTGTTCCATGGCTGGATAATTTATGTAGCTAATCATCAGATGAAAAATTTGGTATGTCAGTTTGATGTTTGTCAGTTACATAAATCAGCAATTGGGAGAATGAAAACAATACCAAGTAAGTTACTAAAGTTAACTATGCCAGACAGATTGCAGATTGATCATCCTGTTGGGAATACTTGTGTATCAAAACTGTGCATTTCAAATTGGAACTTTAAACTAAATTTAAGGATGTTGGAGCTATTCATAAATAGGGGAAGGAAAGAATAATTTACCATGTCAGCTTTGGCTGAAGTTTGGAAGTGTGAGGAAAGGTCCTTCTCTGTTTCTCTCCCTACCCTCCTGCCAAGTATTAAGGAAAACTTGTACATGCATACCTTCTTTCTTTGTGTGGTGGTGGGGGCTTTGGTGGCTGGTTGGTCAGTTTTTTTAAAGGGCATTACTTCCTTCTGTGCCTTTACTTATGGATTATAACAGTTTTATATGTTTTAATATTTTCACATGTACACTTCTTGTTGTTTAGGGCTTACTTTATTTCCTTCAGTAGAATTTTTTAATTATGAGTGGTTGCCCACAGAAGATTTTACTTTTGACATTTAGTTGGCTTTACTATTAAGGTTTTTAGTTTTGGTGTTACAANNAGCCAGTGTGAGTTCACTTGAAATTGGTATTAATTTGTGTTAGTTTTGTGTTAACTAATTTGTGTTAGTTAAACAAATAAGATATTACCCATTAAAAATGGGTAATATCTTATTTGGACTTGTATATAGTTCGTAAGATACCTAAAATTTCTGGTGAGTTTAAAGCATGGTTTTCTTTGTGTTTTATGGAACTGGTTACTCGTACGTCCTACTAAAGGAGTTAGAATTGTAGCCTTCCTAACTATTGAATACTTGCTCGTTTGTTTGATTTACATTCCATAGCTTCATGTTACTAGTCTTGTGGTGAACATATATAAAGGGATAATCAGATTTTGAAATCTGTTCCTTTCTTTGTATTGGAGGGAGAAGATAGGCAGTTAACTTGTAAATTTGGAGCCCTTATAGTAAGCATAGCACAGAACACACGTTTCCAGGGATAAAAATGTGAGATGAAAACCACAAAGTTGAAAAAATAGTCAGGATAAAAACTCGTGCATTTAAATGATCATGGTTCTTTGATACAGAATGCAGTTAAATGAGACTCCATTTCCTGATAAAGTGGTGAACTTTTAGGCACCTGGTTCTTCCCTTCTTCTGTACGTTTTTCCTTTATAAGTGAAAATCTCCTTAGAGGTGGTGACAAACACAGTTTTTCCCTTTCTTTTTTTCTTCTTCCATTAATTTTTCTGAATAGATATAATTATTCATTTATAAAATCTACAGCCTATCCCTCCCAGGAGGGAAGCATCAGGATGTTAAATAATTAAATAACCTATTGCTTGAGTTGGGGTGTTTTAAGTTCTTGCTTGTTGACCTTTTGCCCAGCCACTGGATAGTTATCCTTGAAAAAAAGTGCTGGATGCATACCATAGCAAGCAAACTTGGACAATATTCTCATTAGATAGAAGCTATCTGATAATGTGCGGCAGATAAAAGGTTGCCAGGGGAACAAGAAAATGAAGGTTTGCAGAGGAGAATTCCTTTAGGAATGGATCATTGGTGCTACTTTTTGTTCAGCTGACAGAAAAGCTACAGCATGACAAGTTAACGCTGCAGGACGAATCTCCTGTACAAGGAAGGGGCTGTAACAGTAAAGACAGTTAATGTGATGAAAAATGTCTGTGCCATACAGTGCTGGAGCCAAGTCGTTAACTTGGCTTTAGGAGGCTGATTGTTCTTGTCTTACAATTGTAGGTGTAGTTGCAATATCAGGCAGTGAAACGGAGGATGATGACACTATGGATGTCCCACTGGATCTTTCCTCATCTGCTGGCTCAGGCAAACGGCGGAGACGTGGCAACCTGCCCAAGGAATCTGTGCAGATTCTTCGGGACTGGCTCTATGAGCACCGATACAATGCTTACCCTTCAGAGCAAGAGAAAGCGCTGTTATCCCGACAAACACACCTTTCCACACTACAGGTATTTAAAAAAGTAGTTCTCCCTTCTAAAGGAGCTGTTTTCTGTTCCAATTCACCTGTGGTCTAGTCATGGATACAAATGTTTACACTGCACATGAGATTTCCTTTTTTATTGCTACTCTCCTGCTGATGGCACTCATAAGGAGAGATAGAGACTGATTATTGTGTTACAATGATCTTTGTTTATTGGGAATAAAATTATTTTTCTGGGAGGACTGACAGTCATGAAGTGGAACATGCATGCTAATTTTTTTCCGGAATTTTGCCCCAAAAGACATAAAGTGTCTGTACAAGGTAACTTATTGTGAGAAGAAGGTGTTTATTTGTCAGCAGAGGTTTTATGGTGATGGATATGCAGCTTAACATGTAACTCTTCACTTCTAAAACAACTTGAGGCTCGTTCCAGTAGAACATGGGCATATATAATTATGTGTATGATCATGGTCATTAAAATCAGTGGAACAACCTGTATGGGATAGAGCTACTCAAGGGTGTTAGTACAGGTATGGTGAAGTGTTTGTAGTTAGTTTGGATTTTCATCCTGGGATGCCACTGGCATCTGTGAGGTTCCTTGGACACATCATTCTCATCTTCTGTGATCAGTTTTGATGGAATAGCTTTTGCCCATTGCTGCATCCCTTGTTGTGGGAAGGTGGCCAATGAGAACTTGGGTAAACCAGGGTTTGGTTTTTGGGAGCTGCTAAATAGAGAGCACTTCTGTTGAGTCCTGGGCTTTATTTTTCCATGTTAGTTCATTAGTGCAAATTTCATAATTGGCTATAGAGTAAAATTTTCTTAATGCAACATTATAAAGAAGACTTCCTTTATGTAGTAAAGAGAAAAAAGACGTTAAACTATAAACTATCCTGTATTGCCCAGGAAACTGGTTGATATTTAAACACGGATAAACTTAAATGAGGTAACTCATGTTATGTCTGTCGACACAGTCAGTTGAACAAGGAAAATCAGTAACTATTTGTGGGAGGAGTGGCACTCTACAGAGAGAAAAGGTTTTCCTGTTGTTAATTAACCTAAGCTAGGGAACAATAGCCAATAGGTTAATGTGTGTGCACAGAGTTAAAAGCTAAACCCCTAGTTTGGACTTCAGATGTCCCGGGGCTGTCTGTAACAGGAGCAGGTAGTTGCATGTCAGAACTTGCCAGTAGGTCTCTATTTTGTTGTGCAGTGAAGGAAACTGCTCGGAGGGATTCATTAATCTAACCATCCGCTCTAGTGGCTCATAGCTGGGAATGAATGAAGGTAGAAATTAAGATGTCATTATATTCCCAGGTCTGCAACTGGTTTATCAATGCACGCCGCAGGCTGTTACCTGACATGCTGAGGAAGGATGGCAAAGACCCAAATCAGTTCACTATCTCGCGGCGAGGGACGAAGCTTCCCGAGGGCGGCCTGGTGGAGTCTGCCATCAGCACAAAGAACTACATTCCCCTGCTGGAGGAGACCGCCTTCCTTCCCGCTGCCGCACCGCTCGGCAAGACTCTGTCCTCTTCCAAGCCGGCTTCCCCGGGATCGGTCCTGGCTCGGCCGTCGGTGATTTGCCACACAACTGTGACTGCATTGAAAGATGCCCCTTTCCACTTTTGCCAGCCAGCTGATGTAGGCCAGACCACGGACCTGCAGCAGCCCCCGGCTGGCGGCTTCACAGATAACCCCCTCTCCTGCCACGAGGACGCATCCAAACTGGGACCTGGTGCAAACACACAAAGTGGGCTCTTTAACACTCCTCCTCCAACACCACCAGACCTTAACCAGGATTTTAGTGGATTTCAGCTCCTGGTGGATGTTGCACTCAAAAGGGCGGCAGAGATGGAGTTGCAGGCGAAACTTATGGCCTAAATCCCCTTCCTTCTCCTTCCCCGTTTTGTTTTACCAGGCAGGGATCTAACAGCTGTGTGGTTATTGCCACCCACACGATATCAAAAGACTTCACTGCATTATTATTATTTTTTTTTTATTAATCTTATTTGCACAAGGGGATTGCTGAAATGAAGCTTCCTGTCACTGAGATGGTCTTCAGTGGAATACGGTCATTCCAAGAATTATAAACTTAAAGCTACTGTAGAAAGAAAGGATTGTGTGTTTTGTTCGGATTTTTTTTAATGTTTTCTTTGTAGATTTTTCATAATGTGAGATGTTTCCCAAGATCATGTGATTTGTTTTGTTTCTTTCAGACTGTGCAATATCTAGTAATGATATAGAGTCTTCTTATCATTCCCATGTGGAACGGAATATACCGACACGCTGTCTAAATTTTCAATTTTTTTAACAATACAAACTTTGGATGATCATGCTTTTTTCCCATAATATAATAAAATATTTTCTTTAAAAGTGATGCATACAGAGTATTTTGTTGAAAACAAGCTTTGCAGAAAACACGCATTACCCTTGAAATAAATGGAAGTGAGAAATATTTTTGAGTTCATACTGACTTTGTTTGGTTTAGAGAGCCATGCTAGCAGTTGTGGTCAATTAGATGTTTAAAAGAATGCTGAAAAGTGGGCTAGAAGTACCTGATAGTGTTCTGCTATGTTGAAATTTTTTTAAGGGGACAAAGGGAACCATGTAGGCAATTCTGACTAAATTTCAGAGGGAAACCTTGGGCCCCTCTAAGAGCTCCAGCTCTTGGCTCCTTGAAATACTTTAGGGCTGGGAAATGTGATGGCCCATGGGGAAGATCTGAAGATAAAAGGAAGAGGCCAGAAGAGGGGCTGTGACAAGTGTTCTTTGCACATCTTTGTGATGCAGCTCCTAGACATGACTGGTGACACATTTTGATAGGGGAGGGCAAGGGCTTCTTCCCTTACTTGGACTAGCAGTGACAAGGTTTTTACTTAGTAATTCTAGTAGACTGAAATAAAGTAGGCTGTATTGCATTGAAATCTGAGTTCTGGGAGCCAGGTCTTTGTGAGATACCTTAACAGGTGGTTTGCTAAGATTTAGAAGAGATCCCTGTTGTATTGGGGTGTATTTTTGCCAACAGAGTCTAAGTTACCTTTCAGAAAAGGACTTTGCTATCAAAATGACTTATTACTGAAAAACGTCAAGACTTGCAGCTCACGTTTCAGCTTACTTGAATGTCAGTCACCCACTCTTATCCTTCCAGCAACAGTGAAATAAGAGACCTCCAGGGTAAAAAATTGGTTCTGGCTAATCTTTAAAAACAAACCAGTTGTCTGTTTGGGAGGTTGGGGGAGGGCTTTGAGGAACAAAAAGAGAGTTGGTGAATTTAAGGATATCATTATGAGTAGAAAGAAGACGACAGTATTCTGACCACTATTCTGTTTTGCTGTGGCTGTTACCATTTTCTAGTGTCAGAAATACTCTGTTCTCTGGAGCACTCTTTGGAATTCTTCTGAACGTGTGCCTTTCTTGAACCTTCATGTTTAAAATCAAAATGGCAAACAGTAAACACTGGCTTACTTATGACTGCATCAGTTTTGGTAACACAGTCATCCTAATATACTGTATGAGAATAGAATTTTTAAAAATAACTTGGAAATAAAGCTGGAAAATAATTTTCAACATAGAGATGGCTGTATACTCTCTCTTCAAAGAATTGCAGGTGGGTACAGAAGAGCCTTGTGTAGTCTCTCTGGACACACTGTACTTGATACTTCTGAGCTATTTTTCCTGTGATATCTATGTATGTATTGTTTAGTTGGGTTTTTTTAATGACTAATTGTAAAATGGAAGTGTACTTTTCTGTGAGGTTCATGTTGAAGGAAAAGTTGGTTAACAGACATGGTTTTGTGGAATAGGTGATCTATCTTAAGGGTTGCTACACGCCCCAAGTGGTTTGATAAAGATTTGGAAGATGCTTTGTCCTTTCCTGTTCTTTCAGGAAGGAACTTTATTGCAACACTCCTTACACCCATGCTTCAAGCACTAATGAAACAAACAGCCTTACAAATATGTTTGCATTGTTTGATTCGAATTGCTCGACATTTTCTTCTTTTGCTTCCTTTTTTCAAAGCAGTTTGCCGGTGTGTTGTGGGATAAAGAAAAAGTGGCGCACTCAGATCATTAAAGGGCATTTTCAGAGATCTTTACTCTTCATTACTTTGCCCTTTAAAATAAAAAATGTCAGCAAGTTTAGAAAGAAAAAACTTTGCTGGTTGAGCTGACCAGTTCTGTAATTTCACTATAGCAGCTGCAGTACTGAAAATTAAAACAGAATGAGGAAGAAAGCTGTTGCCATTCAGGTTAACAGTTTTCATTGAAAGTAAAAGCCTTGTGGGCTCTGCTGTTTTCATTTACTATTATGCCACACAAAGTGGTATTAGTGTAAATAACCTTTTTTATGACAGTCCTGCTTGTGTGATGAGCACTGCATTTCCATTTTGCTGACTGACTTACTTGGGGAACTTCACTGGTGACCAATTTTGCTTGAGGCCAATTATATACTTCTTAAATTATTACTTGTGTTGAGGTTACACCTAGAAGTTCGGCTGTAGTCCTAAGTCAGATGGTTGTGGCTGAGTAGCACCTGACACCACACCATGTAAAAGCTTTTCCCTACCTTGAGGTGTTATTTAACTTAGGAGAAGAAAATTACTCGTATTGAGCACGCACTAAAATGTATCAAAAGGGAGTTTCTGCTTTCCTGTAATCTAGCACTGATAGTTTGGTGCCGGCTATTGAAGTTTACCTAAACCTATTCTTTCTGAGCATTTATCTAAAGTTATCAAAGGTAGGTAGATGTAGGGCATTGGGTGGAGCTAGGATCCTGAACTGAGCAGGAGTCCTAGTAACAAACCAAACGCATCCACGTGCTGGCTGCAGGTCCCTGGTAGAGCAGGCAAAAAGATTTTTCTTTTGAAACTTGTTTTACCGTGGAAAAGAAAAAAAAATATATAAAGAAGCAATGAGACAGCACGGGTGGTTTTGCTGTTCTTGCAGCAGCGATAAACCTAAATGCAAAGCTGTTTTGTCAAGACCCAACCTCTGACTGAAAACACCCACTTTGGCTACTCTGCAGCTGAAGGGAAGGCATTGCCGTGTGTTACTGGAGACTGCGTGGCCAGCCAGGGCGTCAGCGAGCTAAGAGGTATGACAAATTCATGCCAGGGAAAACAGCTCACACGCAGACTTCGTCAACCTTGTTTTCATGGCTTTTGTGTCTTGTAAACAAGTTGTGGCAGCTGCATGTGATAAATCTCTGCGCAAAGCAAAAATAATTACAATAGGGAGGGAATCTTGAGCCTGGCGTCGCTGCCTGCGCGCAGGGAGGGGGTGGTGTCTCGCTGCCTGTCGGTGGGGGGGTTGCGGTATCCCACATGTCTCCCAGCTTGTGCCGCGAGGTCAGCGCACGCGGCTGGAAAGCCGTTGGAGCTGCAACAGCTGGCCTCGCGCTGTGGGGGAGGGAATGGGGCGAGGAGAGCTGGAAGCTGGGCTAGCTCGCACGGCTGCACCCTCCCGGGCGGCGCTGGCTCTGCCAGCAGCCGGATCCTGCTGCCCAGGCAGAGCGGGGGGCGTGCGGTAAATTCACTGGAAAAGGGGAAGCAGGAGAAAGTAAGCAGCGCCCAGGGAGAGAGAGTGCGTGGTGGGGAATCAGTTTTCCCCTTGGAGATGAGGTAAGGCTGCAGTGGGAAGCCCAGCCCACAGAAGGTGCAGCGCAGCCGGAGTCCAGGAGCACCGTGACCCCGTTTAGTGTCACTTTTACACCTGTGGTATTTAGGCCACTTGGAGTTAACTGTGTCCTGCCTGTCAAAGTCTGTTGTCATTTGCCATATTTTTTCAAGCACTCATGCAGGGTTTTTTGCTAACCCTTGGAGTACTTTGTGTTCTCTTTAAAACTCATTTAGTTTTGTTTTTTTTTTTTTTTCTCTACTTGGCATCTTGCAATTGTCGACTTCCCGCCTGGCTTTTTCCCAGTAGGGATTACTGGCACAAATACAGCTCATGTTCACTTTTCAGGACATTACTTGTTTTAAGTCTCCTGTTCACCAACTGCCGGAGTTGTTACATCTCTATCCTGTTTCGCTGGTTCAGCAGGCTCTTCTCCCATGAGTTCCAGCCTTCAGAGTGAAGAAGAGATTAGATTAGCCACTCACTCTAGCAAAATGTCACTTAGAGCTGTGGCTGTTCCAGACATGATAATTGTACCCATGTGTGCTGTATGTGGTTCAGTGTCTATTCCAGTCCCTGTCACGACAATGAATGCCTGGAGTTCTGCACACACAGAAAAGCATGTAAACCAGTGCTAGCTATGCTACAAAATGAAAACTCAGGCTGCTTTTTCTATCTATATTTTGCATGCACTCCTGCTGACAGCTCAAAGCCATTTTGCTCAACCTTCCCTTTGAAACTGGCTTTATTTGCCTTTAAACTCCTTTTTCTTTCTGAAGCTAAGGTGTCAGGTCTGGGACTACAGCTGGCAGGAATCTCAAGTCCTGCTACACAGGTTTGCAGAGCAGGGTAGGGCCCACCAACAGGTCGACTTCACAATCCTTTGTAGCTCTGCAGAGCTGCTTCACTGTGCAACATGAATCACAGTCCCTGAAGTTGATGAAGCCATGAATAAGTCGCATCTGCCTCCCAGCTAATCCATGTTCCACTGGATAGCAGGGTTTCTGCCAAATTCCGTGTGTTTCTACTGACAAACAAGGTGTTTGTTGATCTTTCGGCTGCTTACACAATGTATAATAAACCTGTAAAAATGCACAGAGGTAGGAGTGCTTTGAATTAGTGACTTAACTGGGGGGAGGAGAGGGGGCACAGGTGGCAGATTGTGTGTTGAATGAGTGCAGCTGACAACCATCTAACCCTGTTTATTCTTGGACAGCTTCCCTGGGACCACAGAACAGGGCTGTGTCTGCTTTCTCTAATTGCAGCCTAGGCAGTGCCTGCCCTGGGCACCCAGCCCTATCTCTAGGTGTGTAACAACATGACCCTCTCGGAGTGAAGAACCCTTGTCTGGGCATATATAAACCCTGCATGTGGTTTCTATTATGAGCCTTTCATCACATCATTTAGCTGGCGATGAAGACGATTGACCTCACTATGGTGAGAGTGGGTCAGTCCCAGAGCTGTGGGTTTTGCAGTAGATATATCTGTGTTTGCCTGGCTTCTCTGAGTCTTTCCATCTCTGTAGTGTTACCACACTGCTGGAGAAATAATGCCCTGGAGCTCCTCCATCAGTGACATTTCACAAGTTGGCAGGGCTCACCATCTTTTTGGGAATATTAATTTTTATATGTAGTAGTACAGAAATAATTCCCAACTGTGAGGCCTGTAGTTTTACTAGTATGGTATTCTGTAAGTGTACAGAGAATGTTTGATCCTGCCTCTGAAGTCCCTACAGCCTGATAGCTCTGTGGGAAATCATGTGTCACACACTCCATACTTGCTTCTGCTTCTTCCCCAAAACCAAACAGTTAGGGCCTGAGTGGCTTCCATTAGGGATAAACCATTTGGTTTCTTTAACTGATGTGTCCTATCTAGTTTCAGCATAAACCAAGTGTTCTACCCTATCTCAACTTTTCCTCTCGTGTTCTAGCTCTTTTGCAGGAGCAAAATTGTTTTTTTGTTGATTGGCAAATAAATTTTAGTATTTAGCTGGGGGCTTTCAGCCTTTAGAAGCCTCTGCTGTAGAAGCTGTTGGAGAAGATAGTCTTGATCATAATTTGCCATCAGCTTATAGATTTTACCAAGATGCAATTTTGCAACCGTGTATATATATCCCAGTAAGGTTACCATGTATGTATTGGTCCTGGTATTTCTATAAAAAAACTAACAAAATCACTTGACCGATGTGAGAAGAATGTCATGTCCCCAAGCTCGCTTTTATGAATTCATATAGCTTGTCTTAGAAATGGTTCTGGATAGAAGACACATAACTGATGGTAAGGGTCTCAACAGTTTTGTAATTTTCCTGAGTAAACATTCAGCTGTTTTGCCAGAGCTTGTAATTTCACTTCCTTTTCTAGCCTGCAATGTTCTGATTGCTTGACCTTGTGTCCAGCGTTTTGTTTTCTTTTGCCCTTCTAGTCTCATTCCTTGTTTGAACTCTCCCTCTATCATTTCTCTCTATTTGAATTGAGAGTGCTTACACAGTATCATGCATAGTCCATTTAACTAGGTTAGAGATATTTTGACTAGTTTTGTACTGTTTTGAAAGGCATCTGATCTCTGCTACTCCACTACACTAATCACAACAGCAAATCTTGCTCTGATGCAAACAGATCAACTTCTGTTCATGAGAGAAAGCACATTTTCCCTGTGTAGATAGCTCAGCTTTTTTCTAACTTCTGCTTTCTGTGTTGTGACAGGGGTAAGGCAAAGAAGCAATTAATAATAAAATCCACTGAGCATTTTCAAAAATGGAGGGATTATTTTTAGTTTTGAATCCGTGGCATTGCTGATTCCAGCGTGCTTTCAGAGTCCTGGCTCTGCTGCATGAACCTTCTCCTGGTGAGGTGTGAAGCAGACATTCCTCTGCCAACCTGAATGAAAAGGTTAGTTCAGGTTATTGTATTAAACACTGCTTAGGCAGTTGCTTCTGTAACTCATTCTTCATGTTAAATTCAGCTGGCTTGCATTCAGCCAAGGTATTTCCAGTGATGTGCTGCCAGCTTTCTCCAAAGGCCTCCTCAAAAGTCTTTCTTCCTTAGCTGGTGATATGTGGAGAAAACCTCCTGTAAATATCTCGGTTTAGTGTACACATTTGCATCTGCAAAGCATACTGGCTGTCGTAAAACAATCAGTCCCTCCACCTCCCTTACCCTACCAAACCTACCTTGACCCCTGCTACTGTGTCCATGATACCTGGGGCAGAGAGGAATGTTCCAGTTCCACTCTCTCTGAAGGGAGAGTGACATCCCTTACCATCTCTTTGGACCCTAGGAGGAGGTGGTGGGAATGCAGACATACAGGTCTCCCCGTGGGAGAGTTTGCACTCGGTCCTGCAACACCTTACTCCTTCACCTGCATGTGATCATGGCGTGCTGGTGGTCTTGGGGAGGGCAGCATGCGAGGCCCAGCTGAGTGTTGTGCCAACAGCCTGCACCACTCTCTGAGCTTCCTCTGATGTGGCAGCGTGAGTTTAAATAAGCAGGAGGCATGAAAGGAGGTGTGGGGGGCTACGTCAATTTCTCTCATATTTACACTGATAAGCAACAGGTATTTCTGCTGTGAAAAATTTAATTTCCTTTCCTTTTGAAATGCAGCGATGCAGAAGCTCAGGTTTCCTTCCACGGGGTCAGAAGAGCGAGGAGAGCTGCGTGGACCAGCTGATGCCTGTGTTGGCCAGACTCTCCCCATCTGGCAGAAGTGACTCATCGGTGGCATGACCCAGGCGCTCTGTGAGGCTTGTTGAGCTCAGGGGGAGTTTGACTTCAGATCCTCTACTTCCTTGAAGATTTGCCTTCTTTAGTCCTTGCCTTACCCCAGCCCTTATCTGCATTTGCTATCCAGCCTGGGCTGAAGTGGTCTGCTCCAGAAGCCTTCTCGGGTGTTTTAGGGTGTGGGGAGCTGCCATTGCAGAGCTTAAGCAGCTGCCTCCACCTGGGGCTCGTTACATGCCGCTTCCTCTCCAGCTGCCAGACAGGACAGAGAGCCGGGAAATCACACGCAAGGCGCTTGTAAAACCCGCAGCCCTTTCTGCCATTGAAAGAAGAGCTGGCTGAGCCTCCCTCCCTGCAGGACGGGCTTCCTGCCCTAGGAAATCCCCTGCTGTAAGGCAGCCCAGGAGATCCACCTTGGAGATTTCAAACGGTGGCCAGTAAGCACTGGCTGGGTACAGAACAAGAGCTATGCCTTTTTAGAAAACCCTAATAAAACCTTTTGATTATACATAAGAAAAAAAGAGAAGTGATCCTGCCCGCTCACCAGCTCTGTGGTTTGCCTAAACTTACTTCCCTGGAATACATTGGAGTTTGATCTTTGAGAAATGATATCTAAAAACCCACATGTAAAAACTTAACTGCTCCAGCGATAGGATCATAATCTGCCTTTGATCCTGTAAATTGTTGAACCACAACTCTATTCGTTGCCCAAGGACTGCAGGAAATGTACACAGGGTTATGCAAATCTCTAGGAGAGGGAATGTCTTGCAGGGAAGGGGGGGAAGATGGCTCTTGCCGCAACTGTCAGTCTCTGGATTGCAGCTGAATAGTTTGGCAGTCCCCGCGCTCTCCTGTGTCACCCCGCTGCCAGTTCCCACGGCTCCTACCCCTCTCTGTTCACCGTCCAGTTGTGCAAGTCTGGAGCGGCGAGCTTTTTTCAGATCTCCCCCTGCGTGCGCTGGTGGCATTTACAGCGGAGTCTGCAAGCTCGGTCCTTCGTCTGCATTTTTCTCCAAGCCACCACTGTGAGTGCAGTGTTCATGTTACGCCTCTAAATCCCCACGACTTTTGCCGGCTGGGGAAGTTTGCATGGGGTGGGTCAATCTGATGGTAAGGCGCTAAACAATTTCTTTGGGAATCTTGAGGGGAGCTAAGCTGGCACCAGAGCCCAACCAAGGCAGGATAACAGCAACAACACAACAGGGACATGGCCAGCAGATGGGGAGCTGTAAGGCAGGACTTTAATTTTGTGTAAAATGTGAATTTTCCTCTTTCCCAGACTTACAAAAGAATAGTCAAACCCTTGTAAAGACGCAGGTTGGGTGTAGTGTGGGAGTACATCCATCATCACCATCACATTCAAAACGAGTGCTTGACTTCCTAACCATGACTCAGGGTAACAGATCCTGATAAAAAATAAAAACAGAGATCCTTTGATACCTTCTCTGTTCTCTCTCTCGCTTTTTTTTAATTTTTTTTTTTTTTTTTTGATATGTAAGCTAAGTGTCATGACACTGGACTTTGGTACTTCACCCAATTTACTTTAACTTGTATGTTGAAGAAAGGTAATCAAAAGGGCAGGATGAGCCCACCATTGCCCAGCTGGCCTGGTAGGGCTCCCCTGGAAGCCATGCTGTGGTGTTGTGCTGTGCTGGGGAAGGCTGTGCTGCATCCAGAGCACAGCCCAGCCTTTTCCATAAGCTGCGTATACCGCCCAGGTACAGGGGCTGCACACACCAGAATGTGGGGCAGTGCTGCATCAGCTGGGCAGGAGTTTGTTTTGCTGTTTCTGTTTGTTTTTTTCACCTCGGTGATAATTCTTACCCAATGTGTGATCTCTGCTCTATGTACTTTACTACTCCTTGTGATAATCAAAATCCGGCCCTGAACTTTTTCACTACAAAGGAAACAAGAACTTTGCCCTGTTGGCTGTTAACAGGGCACTCTGTGATGCCGCAGCCTTTTGTCACATGCAAAAACCCCCAAAGTCTGTGGAAATCTGGGTTACGCTGATGACAGAAGCTTATTGTTTTTTCAGCAGTGAGGGTGGAGATCAGGTACTTTGACACGGACATGAGATTTCTGGTGTCAGACTCCTCTTGAAAAAGGAGCAGGCACCCGACCGGTTGGTGGAAAGAAAACTTTAAACACCAGGACCGCCAATAACGTGATGTGTACGGCTCAAAGTGCAACCTGTGGTGGGTTCAAAGCGCTAAAACATTAACCAGACCTTGGGCCACCGTCTGTAGTTGCCGCCGGGTGCCCACACCATGGCTCCCGGGAGCGGGAAACGAGGGTGGCACTATTATTATCCGTGTGGAGAAAGGGCGCAGCAGTGTTTGCGCAGCGCGGACGGAAGCGCTGGGTGCGCGGCGGTGGGGCAGCGATGGCAAGGTACGAGCCTCCCCGCGCGGGGGACAGGGAGAGGCCGAGCGCTTGGATCTCAGCCTCCAGCTCTTGTTGAAGGGTTCCGATGAACACCGCGGCGATGGTGGTGGTGGCGTGAGGCCGTCCTTCCACGTCCACTCTTTTGTTTGCAGGTATAGCCTGCCTCAGGCGAAACCCCTGACTCTAAGCCTCCCCCGACCCCAGATGAGGTAAGGCTTGTGGGAAGAACAAATATCATTTATGAAATTGCAGGCTGCAGTAGTAGGGGAAAAGGACAATGCTAGAGCTGCTTCTGGGCCCACACCTCAGATGGTTTGGAGCTGGGTGGTGCTTTGGTGGTGTTTTCTTTTTAACAGTGGTGAGGTGTCCTGGAGATCAGATGAGGAGATACGAGGAGCCAGAAAGCATTTCTGAGCATTCAAGTGTTGTAATCACGTTACTGCTCCCTTAGCTCAGCTGACACAGGAGACAGGTAAACATCCCACTACCCAGGTAGGTGACAGTATATAAATCTTCAGAACACCCTGAGGAATAACAAGTCTTTTGCAACTTTGCCTTTGAACTCTGAAGGAGTTATGCTTGCATGATGGATGGCAGCGGCGCCCAGCCGAATTCTGAGGCATAGCACAGCTCCCAGCTCCCTTGCACAGGTTTTATCCTCAGCTGGAGGGAGGGTACAGCAAGCTGTGCGTCAGTGCAGACTCTTGCAGCTGTAGAAACTTGTCATTTCCTTTCCAAACACCAGCACCCTCAGCAAGACAGTTGGCCTTGGGCCAAAAGACATTCCTGTAGTGTCTGTTCCTGCTATATACATGTGTAATGTTAACTTACCTGATTCCTGATGTGGGTTTCTCCACAACCACTGCCACATATCTCTGTGTCTGATGTGTCTTGTCAGTGTGGTGGCTTTGGGAGCAGCCTCTTCCATTATCAAGCCTTAAAGTGAGTTTACCTGAGAGCATTCAGGGGAGCAAAGCGATGCTTTGCTCTGCTTGTGCTGAATCATTGTTACCTGGCAAGGGTTTGGGACCTGTGAGATCATATTTTATTGTAGCATATTACAGTTGCAGAAAAGGTATTGTATTCTGGGTTTATATCAAAAGACTAATTATTGATCAGGATGATAAAATATTTAGGTCTAGAACTTTTCCTTCACAGCTCTTTGTAAAGTAATTGTTCTAGCAGTAGTGGCAAAAGAAAGAACATGCTCATTTATGATGCTTTAAATCAGACAAATCATTTCTGAAGATAAATAACAAAACTGTAGCAGAAAGCTCTGGTGCAAGGCTCCTTCTTGGACTGTAAACACTGTGAGACAAAATCATCAATATTTACACAGTGCTCAGCCCAACACAGTCCAGCTTCTCTGGCTGGGCCTTTGGAGGCACTAATAAGAATATTAAATCATGCTGAATACCTTCTTGCAATATTTACAGTTTAATGATAACCAAGCGCGTGTGTGCCAAATACTGTGGATTGTGGGCATGCAGCACCAGAACCAGAAAACCTGTGATGAGGCCAAGCCTTGTGATGTCTTCCTCCTGCTCATCACACATGTGCTGCAGTGGCCAGGACCCTTTCTGGTGCTCCCAATATTCATCAGAAGCAACTTAGAAGGAATGATGCAAGAGTGTGTTACTGTGTGAGCTGTCACCAGTTGTGCCAAGGACTGTGGATTGAAAAGTCAGGAGGGGAAAAAAGCATTAAAAATACCACTGCTATGTTGCCCTGTGGACTCACAGAAATGTGACACAGAGAAGAATTAGCCTTCTGCGGTTTCATGTTTCCCTGACCTTTTAAGAGAGGAAGAAAAAAAATAGGTCCAACTTCTGCTCCCTGTTACAATGCTGAAAGTCCAGAGCAAATGTAATACACTGGCTCCTGAGGTGCAAGAGCAGAGTTTCGTGTTGTCTGTTGAAAAGCAGAGTGAGAGCTGAGGTGTAAAGATAATTTAACAAAAGCTGTGTGAGTTCAAAGATAAACCTCCATCCCAGGCAAGTGTAATTATTGGTGTTTGAATGTAATTTTGGTGTTTAAGGAGATCCATTCAACCTGCTCTGGTGGGATTTCTGCCTTGGTGTCAGTGTGAGGTAAAGTAGAAAACACGTGGCTTCTAGAGCACAATGCCCTCGTGCATGTGAGCAAGGGATGTGCTACAAGGGAGAACTCCTGGGCCCCAGCACTGCAGCTGAAAGCCCCTGGCAGTGGCAGCTACCACTGATGAATGTGGCAGGGGTGCTGTGACAGCACCTGCAATGGCACCACTTGAACCACTTGAACCGTTAGCCTTAAGCTCACACGTGCTACTTGATATGAAAACAGTTCCAGTTAAAAGTCATTTCAGAATTGTTATTTTCGCTTATGCAACTGTTGACAAACAAAATCTGCTTGGATTATACTTTAATGACAAACTCTGCATGCTTCAACAGGTTTTCTTTGTTTTGCTTTGGTTTCTTGGTTTTATTTCCCACCTTCCACTAAAGGAAAATTTTATCTCGGAGAGAGAAAATATAGGAGGTGGGCTGCTTCCTACCTGAAATCCCATCATTACCTGGCAGAAGCTGATAGACACGAATCATCACAATGAATGCAATACTGCACACAAGTAGGTTTTTTTACAAGCACAAGGTTGTTAAGCAAAGGATGAGAAACACGTGGAGTACACTGCAGTTTGCTAAGGTATGGCTGGGTTCCCAGGTTCGTGTACATTCTTGCAGACAGGCTGCAGTTGTCATGATGCTATTGCCAGGAAAGACGTAAACAAAAGGAAACCTCTTGTCAGTTGAAGCACTCGGTTAGTAGTACAAAAGAGTACCTCATGGAGTCTTTCAGATCGATACACGCCTTCTATTTGTCAAAGATGTTTTTCTCTTACATGTAATCATACAGCCCCTTTGACGTAAGTCACCATTTTTTTACATTTTTAAAATAATAGCAATATTTACTATGCGGTGAATCAGGGCAATGAGCAAGATCATAGGATCCTCTTGCAGAGGATCATGTCTTAAAATTCGTGTGTTTTAGGCAAAGCATTTCTGGGTTCACTTGAAGACTGACACATAGACATGTTTCCATTGAAGTTGCTACAGGTTTGTCTTTATGTATGCCTCCACTAAATTTTATAGCTGGCAATTAGTCTGGGATGAAGTCTGGCTTCTCTTCCAACACTGCAAATGCAATTGTGTAACTCCACTAAAATTCCAAGCCTGGTCCTTATGCTGCATTAAAACAGTAGATAGCGAGATGAAAAGAGAAGTCACCCTTTCAAACTCTTTTTTCCCACTATGACATCTTACTTGGTGGAAGCAGCAGCCATCTGACCTGGATTACTTTTGGGTAGTGTTTAATGCACACCACATTCCCCTAGAGTTGCCATTGCTCCGATAGCAACGCCCTGCCCTGTGCAAGGCCTGCTGCTGCCCTTGGTACAACAAGCCTTGAGGGCTTGTGCCTCCCTGCCCTCAGCTGGCACCATGATACTGCCCTGCAGCTGATGCCACCTCTGAGGTTTGTGGAAATTGTAGAATTGTGGTCATGGTGGCACTGACGCACTGGGAAGGGATATCACATATTTAAAAACTATTTACTGGAATGTTACTCTGAGGTGGGGATTTTTCCGTTCAGCTGTTGCTGCAAGTGTAATTGTCCCACAGCATAGCAAAATGCCATCCCATTTCCCTAGTGCATCATCCGTGAGCTGTCTGGCCCATATGATTTTTTCCCCTTTTGTTGTCAGGTTATTGACTGGCAAGATGAAGGAAGACACATGCTTAAGTGCATCACTTATCTCAATTTCCTTTCCCTTAGGCCTAGCTTAGCCAAGATTTACCTGAACAGTCTACAAAATTAAGAAGTTTCAGTAGTTGTTTCTTTTTTCTTTCAGATGGTAGGAGTTTTCTTCTGAAGACTGACAAAAGGGCTGGAGCACAGTGAGTTATTATTACAACCACTTATTAAAAAAAAAAAAGACAAAAGAACATGCTGTAAGATAACAGTATAGCCCAACTTGTGCAATGCAGTAACTTCTCAGTGCTACAAAAAAACCCAGGGACAATCACAGTCCTGAATGCACACTCACAAAGCCATTCCAGATTGCAACTGTGAGCACCCATAGTCAGTTCAACAGGAAAAAGTAAGATACATTATTTTAAGGACATGACCTTGATAATTCTCTAGTTTGAGGACAGGGATAAGTGATAGGCTGGACATTCCCACCAGGGAAATAGGCTAGTTACATCGGAATGGGTTACCCTTTGCTATTCAACATCTCAGCTCCTTAGTTACCATCTCCAAACTAAGGCGTTTGCCTCAGCACATTGCTGTTTACACAGTGACTTATCTTACCTTGGCGAGATATTTGATACCCATAAAACATCCGTCACACTCTGTCCTACTGCTTTTCTTTAACTCAAGGCAAGGCCCATCCCTCTTCCAAAACCTTTGACAGCTTTGAAATACGGCAGTGTTGCCATCGGCGTAGCTCAGGGGCCATTGCTTTCTTCAGACTCTGCAACACCTTAGTACTTTGTATAAAGGTGGCAAAATCCATAATGTGTTTCCATTCTGCTTGGCTGAAAATGAGGAAAAGTTTGGCACCCTGTCACAGAGACAGTTAAGTGAAGAGTCAATACAATGAAGGCCTCTGCACCAGGAGTAGCCCATAATAGGTGGTGGCAATGTCACAGCTCAGCTTGTTTTTTAATAGAGCTCTTTTTTTTTTTTTTTTTTTTTT
>WAAG01060166.1:14001-41580 GCA_013390105.1 Tichodroma muraria | reverse complement strand
TTTTTTTTTTTTTTTCTTCTTTCGTGCATGTTTTTTTTTTCCCTCTGGGTGGAGCAGAGCTGGGGAGGTGATGACTTACCTGCTACAGCTTGGTAGATCGCAATCTGGAACTGGCAGAGTGTTAACACAATGCCCCAGCAGAGCTTTTCTGTCTCTAATTTCAATGATGATGTTGTTACTGGATCAGTGAAGAGAACCATGAAAAACACAATTACCAGGAAGCCCTGTTCCTTTGCTCACCCCTTTGTCTCACTGTGGAAGGGGCATGTGACTCACGGAGCAATAGAGGACCGGCTGTAATCTCACACACTACCGAGAAGGGTGCTGTCCTCCGATGGGACCCAAGCGTGGGAAAGCCAGACTGCTGGCTGGAAGGGCCAGTCACGTCATGTTTTGCAGCTGGCATCCAAATGCATCCTGATGAATCAAGTGAGAGCAGCTACCTTCTCCTGCCACAACAGTGACTGAGCAGCCGCACAGAAGAGGGGCTGTGAAAACCTCCCCACACACAGAACTGGGAAGGGACGGTGTTGTGAATGAGCTTATTGTGGCAGCACAGGAATGTTTTATAGGTCACTGGCATAGCATCAGACTTAAGGGAGAGGAGATAAGTATCTTTCAGCTGTGAGCGCTGGTCTCAGGTTTGCTCAGTACAGGACCATGGCTAGTGGGCCTGACTCAACCTTGTTACATGATGCATAGTGGGAAAAGAGAAATACACTTGCTCTCTGCACTCCAAATCATGTATAAACCTATGACCTCAACAACAAATACCAGTAGCAGCAGAGCAGCCAATATTTTTATCATTAATTGCTATCAAAAATGTCAGCTCAAAGTCATCAGATCTGATAGGCGAGCATGCTCCAAACTGACGGCTGAAGTGAATTATTTGCCTATTGCGTGATGCAAAAACAATGTCTTGCAGGAGAGAACAGACATTGGCAAACAAACTGACAACAAGATACACTTCTGGGGAAGGCTTCTGATTTGATCTGGAAGGAAACATTGAGTATAAATAGGGAGAAAGTTTACCTGCGTGAAAGGTGGGGTTGAGCCATGGCTTGGACTTGCTTACTCTGCTGGAGAACAGCATAAAACCTACCTGCTATTTTACTCCCTTTGAACTGTTCTCATTACAAAAAGGTACCAAGACACCTCAGAAAGTTTTTTAAATAATAAAATATTTTTTTCCTCCATCCCTTGTGCATCTGTTTATCAGTGACTAATGAGCACATAAATTCCAGCATGTGAAGAAAAAACCCTTCATCTTGGTGTTAAGCAGAATTTTCCCTGCCTGTGGATCTGCAGCACAAATCCTTTTGGTCTTTCTGTGCTGAGGGTCTAGGCCTGGGCAGACAGTACACGGTGCAATACTGGCACACAATTAATGTAACTACTAGGTACTACAAAGTGAATCAGGACCTGTTTAAATACTGGTATAACCATGAGTAACATCATCCAGGACATGTTTCTGTGGGATTTGGTGACTGTCTTTATTTCACACAGCGGGAAAAACCCCATCTGGAAGCAGGATTCCAGTGAAGGGAAAGTTAGCTATGCCTGCCAGGGATCTCTTTTGCCCCCAAAAATTCAGACATCACCGGACATAAGCAGAAAATGAAAGGGAACCAGCGAGGGGGAAAACCAAACAGGCTGGGGTCTTCTTGCCACTTCTTTTGAAGTCCCCAGTGTAACTCCTGGCATCTTCAGTGGGGTTTGGCTGGGCTCTGTGCAGAAGTGCCTTTGAAGATTTTGCTAAGGCTCAAGGCCTTGATTATGGCAACTTTTATGCCTGTGAGCAACGCTGTGCAGATGAACACTTCCAGGGTGCTCAGCAGGATGCTTCGGATGAGACTTTGCAGGGCCGGTCTTAAGTAATGAAAGCTTAAGAGAAACATTCTGCTTGTCGTGCTTTTATCCTTGACCACATCAAATGAAATGCCTTGGCAGTTCTGGAAGAATGAATTTGCATTGAAAACCCGCAGCTCTTACAAGCAGTGCATTAATTATTTTATTAATTTGCTCTTTTTACATTATGGGAAACATTAATCTATTTACATATTCCTGTCCACACACAAACCAGATAGATAATCCTATGGAAACCCAAATCATTAAGCCATAAGAACACTCTCCTCTGTCTAAAGGCTTTCAAATTTATGTCTTTTGTTTCAAATCAAAAACATTTTTAAAATCACATTTGGGGATGCAGGTAGGCCAGTGATTTACATTCTACTCAAAATATGCATTTGACCATTTTCCTTAAAAAAAAACCAAAAAAAACCCCCAAAAAAATAAAACCCCCAATAAATTCACAAAGATACAGTTTAAATTAAAGTGATAGTGCACATCAAAGCATTAAGGGAACACCAATAAATAAACTGAAATATATTACAAATAAATTATTTCTATTTACCTTTTCGAATATTAAAAATCTTTAATCCATTTCTTCATCTTTCTTTACAAAAAGATTATGAGAATTTTATGGAAACATCTGCAAAAAATATAATAAATACCTCTTTTTTTTTTTTTTTTAATTTTTGAAGCAGGAGACAAAACCAACCTTTTCTAAAATTTCCCCCAAGAAAAAAAAAAAAGCAGTAGTTTAGTCCCAAAGTGAAATAGAATATAGGCATTTTTAATATACACTGGGCAGTTTAGACTAAAACCAAATAGTTACAAATTATACTAAAACAGATGATGGAGCAAATATACTAGCATTAGTGTTGGTAAATGAGTCAAGTGGTTAACTAGTGGCATTCTATGGGTAGAATTATTTTATTTTGTATTTTCTGGTATTGGCTGTATTTTTAATATTTTGCTAAAAAACTAGGCAAACATTATAACCTCTCCAGTGCCAAACGAACTAACAAGCATTCAGCTGAGAATAAATTCATTTAAAATAGATACAAAAAATATTCTATGATATACAAATACAATAATTTGTAATGTACAAGACTAGATAGTCTTCACTTTTCTGCTTTTTTTAGGGGGGAACTTGCTGGATATAAATTTCTGTAGCCACTTGTCAACCAAAGCCTTAACTCATCTTTCGTAAAACTTTCACAAAACTAAGTAAGTCTGCGACACAGTTGTGAATGTGGACTCTCACCTAGGTACTGCTTTGAATGCTTCAGTACAAATGAGTTCCAAATAATTAATACTTCCTATGACTATATATGCTCAAAAGTGGCAGTTGGCACTATTACATACTGCAAACACGGTGATGTTTTGTTGCTGCTAAAAGTCAAACGCAGTGTTTCAAAACTAGCAAATACACTGGTATTCAAATGCTTAGAGGGTCAAACCTTTTGAAGCTCCTGTAACACCAAGCACTCTAGAGTTACACTGGATTTCTGATTACTCTAGTTAAAAGTCTTTTATATAATAAATTATTAGCCCTTATCTTGTAAACCACAGCAGTAAATATTTGTGCCCTGTTTATAAAGACATAGCTCAGATATCGATGGCTTTGAGAGGTAGCAAATTCTCTAGTGGTTTTAGTATGCTCTCATGAAAATACTTGGTGCCAGAACCTATTACCTCTCCTATTTTCTCAAATAAAATTAAATTAGCACCTGGCTATGATGTCATAGGAAAAGAAGCTGTCTGGCATGGTCTCAATGAATAGTTTCAGCAAGAGCTTAATTTTTCGATGACGATTTTCAATGCTTTTTAAGTGCAAGCTGCAGAATTACACCACATGTGCAGTGGGGTTTTTCACTGGTCGGACTGTCCATACAGGTTGAGCAGCCATGGGCACAGTCACCCAGCACTGGCGTGCAGCAAGGGCTGCCACCTGTGCCCCTCCATGGTGGGGCTGTCCCTGTGCTCCCTGGGAGCAGAAAGCAACCTGCCTTCCTCTCTCGCGCACCCCTGCCCTGGCAGACAAAGGTGAAGAGCACGTAGGGAGCAGCAGAGGAGTCTGGAAAACATCGCTGCAGGACTGCACACACGCTGAGGACTGCACAGCTCTCCTCTGCTCACAGCAGTCCTGTCACCCAGAGCAGCCCTGTCACCCAAAGCAGCTCACGCTGACTCCGCTGGCAGCAGCACATGCCATTAGGCACGCGTGTGCGCTCACACGCTCGCACGCACGCACACAACTCGGCAGCATGCCTGACATAGCTTTCCTAACGTTGGCACAAGAGATTCCAGTAGCAGCGTGGTCGGCATCATTCCTCATCAGAGGAGCTGGAGGACAAGCCCCTGCCCCAGCCAGAGGTGGCTGGAGGGGACAGACACAGAGGAGCTGACCTCTCAGGCTCCTCTCCAGCCCTATTATCTGCCATTTCCGCCCACTATTAATGAGCTACTTAGGATGCATATTTTTCGTGATTGCAAAACAATGGCAGAAGCCAGGGTAGGAAGGCTTGTCGTGAAAAAACATTAAGTTCACATTGATCCCATAACTTGTGAAAAATAGTCTATTGTTCTTGTTCAAGTGAGTACTTTATACTATTAAGAGGAGGCTGAATTAGAAATTTACTCCTAAATATGGACGGTTTGGTGATAAGCAGTCTGAACTGTAGCATACAACCAGCTGTGGATAGAGCAAAGCAAGCCTGGCCTGGAAAAGCATCAGAGGCTCCATGTACAGTAATTCACCTACAGGTGTCCGTGTGTGGCTGCGTGGACGTATGAGATTGGATGGTCCCACCGAGATTAAGACATCAACAGAACCAAGCTTTTTTTCTTTTTTTTTCTTTTTTTTTTTTAACCAATATAATCCATACAATACAATACAAGAGGAATTGACAATACAGTACAATTTTAAAAATTCTTAATACTTGGACAAGAAAATCCTTCTTTTATATTATCTCTGCAACTGTCATTGCTTCTTATCTCCTTCCTTTTTACTATTTTATTGCCTTTCAAAATAGATTATTTCCCTGGAAGATCGAATTTACAATCTTCTGCTGATTGAAATGTTTAAGTAGTGATTGATGAAATAAAAATGAGGCAGTTTGTGCAGCTGTGAGTGTGCAGGTATCTTTCCACAGGATCTTTTATATCCCTCGCAATCTCACCTGTGAGATATACTTCCACTTTTTCACCTGCCAGAGCTGTGGGGTTTCTTTTTGTCCCCCCCCTCCCCGCTCCCACCCCAGCTCCCTCCCCTTGTGTGACTCCTTAATTCAGGTGAAGATGTGATTTGGAGGTTTAGAATAAAGTGCGCCATCTGCATAAAAAAAAAAAAAAGTAATAAAAAGAAGGGAATCCGAGTCATAGCTCCTTTCATCTTTTGTGAGGAAGACGGCAGAGTCCGAAAGGATCACCCTGCATGACTGAAAATACCAAAGTCCCCTACAGTTTGATATTGCTGTACACTGGGTAACAGACTAGCTTTAGGTCAACTAAAGATCATGAGTAAGTTAAATGGAGCATCTACTGTACAGGTGAGAGGGTGTGTGGAAGTCTGAGTGCTGCGTTTATTTGTTCCAAACAGAAAAGAAAAAAGGATCGTGCTCGTTTACATGAGGCAAAGTGGCAGCATCAGTACATGTGACAAAGCATTGTGATGACATGGGTGAACCTTCAGAAAGCAAGAGTGATTAGAGGACATCTCTCGGAGGACCGACAACTACGCCACGGCAGTGGAGTTCACTGGGAGCATCGGGGCAGCTGCGTACAGAGAGAGGGGAGGGGGAGAGGAGGGAGAGAGAGCGAGAGAGAGAGGAGGAGGTACAAATACTTCGTGGTGACCTTGAGCAGGAGCCTAGAGGGGCAGATTATACATGAGGCTTGTCTTGCCAGAGAGAGTCCTCCCGGTTGGATCCCTTCATAGCCTGGTCTGGGCTTCGGGGATGTATATCTCAATGCTTTCGGCGCTCTCGGTAGCTGAGTTCTGGCGGACCGATGCAGCGCGCTTGGCAGCCATCAGCCGTTTCCGGGCCTCTTGACGCTGCGAGCTTTCCAGAGAGCGTTCTCGTATGAGTGGCACCTGACCTTTCGATGGCTTCTTTGGCACTGGAGGAGGGACCCTTCTCTCCTGATCAAAGCAGAAGGTTAATGGCATTATACAGCTTCTCAGGGAAAGGCGGGAAAAACTAGGATATATCAGTAGTTAGAACACACATTTTACCTAAGGTTTGTTAGCTCTTATCTGCCTTTCTGTCTTCAGTCAACTGGCTTTTGCGCTCAAGGGTTCATAAACATAGGGCAAGGGCAAAGGGGAGGGGAGGGCCGGCCGCCGTGCTACTCCTCCTCGGGGACGGTGCTGCCGGGGCCGAGGCCCCCACCGCTACCTGCTTAGTGCCAGGGACTAGGAAAGAGACCGACCTCCCGCCACCGGCGCAGCTGGGAGGGAACGCTGCTCTCAGCAGAGGAACTCTGGAGAGCCCCAGCTCCTGGGCCACCCTCTTCTATCCGTGCATAGCGCTAGATGCTCCTGCAACACGGAGGTGCCGTGGCTTTGGCGTTCCCAAATGCAGATGGGAGCTAGCTGTCTGCAGCTGGTGCATCAGAATAAGCAGTTTTTAAAAACACACCACATGTTTATGTATCTATTTCATAGCAGTTTAGTGGCTGCTCAAAAATCCCACACTCTGGGCCTCGCTGGGCAAGCTCATACACTCTGGCCTCATGCTAAATAGGCATGAAGCTACATTCAGCTAGAAATAGAAAATCTGGTAGGAAAAACTTAAAAACCGTTAAGAGAACATGCATTAATCATCATGGTGGCAGCTAGCTCCAGATACGTGACCAACAAGGAGGGCTTTTATGTATATCCTGGTGCATGTACACACACATACACACAAAAAAACCCCTAAAAAAACCCACCACCAAAAAAAACCCCTCAGAGAGGGATCTCTCCCGAAAAAGAAAAGTGTATTCAGAACTGAATTTCAGGCATTCACAAAGACTTTGTCAAGTTAATTAGATTGTCTTTTAAGTTACATCCCCTTCCAACTGTGAACACAGTCTCTGAGCGAAGGGATTTTATCACACTACAAAGGTCCCATTCTGCCCTTTCGTTTTCTCTCATGCTGCTCACAACAGCTTCCATGGCACAAAATATAAAGGTGCTTAGTTACACTTATTCATACTTTGCTTTTTCTCTCCATCCAAGGATTAATCTATGCTGCCTAAAAAGGGCCCCGTGGCAAAGGCCAAAAGGAGGTATCAATTCCACAGAAAGTTTTTTCTTGCATTTTTTTTTAATCCTTTTTAAGAAAAGAGATGATCTGTTTCATCTAAAATCATAGACAAATGCTGTTGAAACAGGAACACAGTGTAATTCTTTAAAATCTTTACCTTCCTACTGTCGGTCCCTTTCTTCAGCACTACTTAACTTCCTCTAAACCGTTAGAGTCTTCTTTTTGTTGGAAACTCTTTGAAATGTTTTTCAGAAGCAAAGAAAAGGCATATTTTTTTTCAAGGAAAACTCTCATTTCTTACTGCTGCAATTGCAAACACTCAGCCTACCCATTTTACTGTAAATGCTAATGAAAGACCATATACCAACATTTCTGTGCATGCATGTTTGGCAGTTTTAACTTCCTTTTCTGATGGATACTGGAAAAAAAAGAAGATAAGAAAATGACTTGCCTTCAGTACCTTGGGCTAGGAAAACACATTCCCATTCATTCCCCTACAACACACACTAGGTGTGCACAAATGGTGTGAATATGGCACTCCTAAGTCAGGAATGAGTATTTAGTCTTGATTGGAGGAGGAGGAGGAATAGTGCTACCAGCACTGCCTGTACAAGCTTCCTGCTGCAAGATTAACGGGGTTTGATATTATTATGGTTATTTGTCCAAAAGAAAACACCACTTTGGTCACTGGCAGCCAGCTGACCGTAAGTTGGGGTAGCTGGGACTCCTGTACCTGTAAGTTGTGCTTCCCCTCCTTCTGGTGACCCTGCCTGTTGGCTGTATTCATTGCTATCAGACCACTCACAGCGGAAATTCAGCCATCAAATTACATTCCTATAGGAGCGCGACATTAGACCGTTGGTTCCTCTAGGAACGGGCCTGTGCCCTAAGGATTTTCTGAAACATTGCCGCATTTTGGCTCACCCAAGTGCTGTTTGTCTTGAGGTGGATAGTGAGGAGAGGAAAAAAAGGCGATGGTGCCAAATGAGGACGTAAAGTGAAATGTGACTCACACTTGGAGATGTTTTTCATGGTGACAGAATAAGACTACNAAAAAAAAAAAAAAAGGAAAAAACCCCACCAAAGCTCCAGATCATTTTTATGCTACCTCAGGTAAACAACAATACCCGGAAAGTGAATGTGTTTGTGAAATCACCCATTTAAAAAAAGGCCAAAATAAATAAAAAACAAACAAATGGACAAAAAAAAATGTAATTTTTTCATGTAACATTTTGGAAGGCATATTTTTGATATTGCTGTTTGTAATCTGGCTACCAAAGTCAGAGATGGTTACAGTGCTTCCCTAGTTTTTTCAGTAACACAACCTAGAACTCTTGCTGTATGCAATAATATGAACCGTAAATGTGATTTATTTAATTTTAAGAATCAATATATAAGGCAGTTCCTTCCAACGATTGATCGTCTAATATGATTAAATGTAAAGCTTAACAAAGTACCACATTCCCATTATCCGATTCACAAAGACAGATTTGGTTTAAAAATATGCCTGAAACATATTACAGATAATATCCCAGATGATTATTATGTAAACATTGTTATTACAATGAAATTAACTTGATATGAGCTTCATTTCACATTTTTAATGTCAACGCTGTAACACAGAGGCCTATTTAATCTGTCCAGTATTTGTGCAGGGTTTTAAATGAAGCATACAAAATCTACAGTGTTCTACCTTCTTGTCATGAGGATCCATCTGTTTCCAATTATTGGCCTTTAACTGATGAAGTTCATCAAATTTCATACTAATATTTTCTATGGACAACTGCAGCATATCCCAAAACCCTGCTAAATCTTGGGAGGTCGGCCGTGGATGTGCATTAGGATTCTGTGCAACAGAAGAAAAAAACATGTTGGCTTTAGTACTTAACGTATAGCATTTGTGCAAATGGCTACAAATCTCGCTAGCAAAGCAGTTTGAGCAGATCCAAGTGATGGGTAAGACACAGGGAGAGGAGCAAAGCAAAGCATTACTTACTGGCAGGTTTTATTTTGTGGAATCTGCCTCGGCGTTCAGCTGCTGTGCCCTGCAAACACCCACTCACCAAAGGCAGTGGGTGCCCCTCACAGACTAAAGGTGAAGGGCCTCTGTGGCATGATCTGCTTAGGGATCCTGGGCACAACTGGTGGCAATCCTATCTGCAGTGAAACGAATTGCCAGCCTCCACTTCCACAAGGAAGGATTCCCCACCATGCTCACACTTGCAAAAAAAGGGATACCTGTGCAAATGTACATTTCCTGCATGCACAAATAATGATATACCAATGTGTGAACACTTTTTTCTGCACTCTGAGAATGTAAGGTTTACAAAAATACACTAAGTAAAATTGTCTCTTATACACCTCAGGCCAATTTCTTTTTTTTTTTTTTTTTTTGTCAAGAATAACCTGTGCAGTGTGAAAAGCTCAGAAGACTACATGCAGAAGCTCAGTAAACCCATTTTTACAGTCAGATTTTCGGGAAGAATGAAACTGGGACACAGGTGGGGAGCATTGCTTTGTGTGTGCAAACTCATCAGCCCAAGAGCATTGCTCAGAAGAGCACACCTGGGCAGTCAGCATCTTCAGCACAGCTTGCGCCAGACCCAAGAAATCCTGTCCTTCCTTCTGTCCCCTCAGTGCACCCCTGCTCTGAACACTTTTTGCATGCAGTGGGCATACACAAAACCATCCCTGCTCCACTGGCAAGGCTTGTATGAGGGAAGGCTTTCTTCAGGATGTGTCTCTATAAGCTGGTTCCCAGCTGAAACTCTTTAATTAAAATGAGATGTTGCATATGCTCACTTCAAGCATGTTTTTTCATAAATGCTGAGGAGTTCCTACACCAGTCAGCAAGGTTTCATGGGTCCTGTGGCCTTGTCAGACTTCACTAATACATTCTTATTAATTTTGTTGTTAATAAATAAATTACTAGTAGCATTTTGCATGATGTTTTACATGGCTCAAGTTTTACTTTGCCTTTAGTCTTCTTCCTCTTCAGAAGCAAAAGAGTCAGCTGGTTGCCTTATAAAATTTCTATTTGTGCTTTTCACAGTCACACTGACAAAGGATTTTGGTAGGATGATTATACCATGAAGGATGCAATTATTGAAAACAATAAAGTATATCTTTTTATAATCATAAGGAGACCAGAGATTACACTTCGATTCCTAGTTTCTCCTAGTAGGTTGCCCAGTTGTAGGGTGTTATTTGCAAAGATGTGCAATCAGAAAGCTTTTTCAGTTTTTATCTTAGGAACTGGAAGTCTTATAACACAGCTGATTTCTGTTGCATTTGTCCACTGAGGCAGATTTTAGCCTGGAGCTTGTTTCCCAGAGACACCTTTCCCTGAGCTGGGGAAAGCCCAGCTCAGGAGATTGCTGATCCACCCTCAAAGACCTTAAGGTGTTTTACCCATCCGTGTGCCCATGAACTTGAGGGTCAAGGGATAGATCCCTGCTCCTCTGAAGTCAGTACCAGAGCCTCAGGGATTGTTCACCCAAAGCTTTTTGCCTTTATTCTAAGGCTCTCAAGCTATTGTGAAACTCATGCTGACTCTGACAAGTTTGAGTTACTCCCAAATTCATATCAAGGCCTTTACTGTAAATACTGCCACATTAGTCAGAAAACCAATTTAGTTTATGTAGGATTATTCACAGGGTTAGTAAAAGGCACACATTAGTATCTAGCAGAAAAATTACATACCAGGTTTTCTTCGCAAAGTTCTCTGAACTGGTAAAATTTCTGAGCCATGAGAAGCTGGGCACTGCCCACTGCAGTTCGAATTTTCCCTAGAACTGAGAGAAAAAGAAGAGTAAATCACAATGCTTTCTTTGCTGCAGGCAGCTAAGAGCCTATAAAAAGAGAGGAGAAGGTTGTGCAGCAGTCAGCTCTGGCTTTCAAAAGGTATGTTATCTTTCAGTCACAAAACGAGAAAAGTTGATAAATCAAAGGTCAGATCTCCACGAGCCAAAAAAAATGTACCTTTTTCATATTTTTTTGCAGCAGATTTGCTGCATCTTACTCTTATTCCTCCAGTGAGACCAGTTGCAACCAGTTGTAAGGACAGTGTAAACATGGCTAATCAAAAGCTTCTGCAGGCTGTATAGAAAGCTCACCAGAAATGTCACCACTCGTATCACTATGACCCAGGCTCAGGCTTTGAACACAAACCCAGCTCCCTGCACAAGGCTCTCAAACCCTGCTTGCTTCTCCACCTCACTCAGCAACTCAGGCCTTATTGTAGGGTGTAGCTGAGTGTTGCTCGATCAGAGCCCCAGAAAGGGGATGACTGTTTTAGTGCACGCCAATAAATCTCATCTGGACCCTCTGGGTACTTTCCATAAGCACAATCCAAGGCTGCTTCTGCCTTTGAATTCAAATGCCCAGAAGTACTTCAGGCAGCAATGGCACCCTGGCCTCTCCTCCTTGCTGGTGACTTGGAAGGAGGTGTCAAAGAGTCCTAGGGTAGCTGCCTGAGGACTCTTTTGTAGAGACAGCTGGGTGTTTATTGCCCCTTTGGACTGACCCAGTGCTGTGGAGGGCTGCAGTGAACCAGAAGACAGCCCACAGTAAACCCCTCTGAATAAAGCAGGAGCTCACTCTGTTTTGGTTGCATTCAACCTTACTCAGACACTGGGATTTTACTGCTGCCAGGGGTAACTGGGAATACACTGCCCAAAACCGAGGCACAGACTGGTGCATTCAGAGAACCCCTGGGGAGTTCTGGTCCAGGGGGAGACTGTGTGGGTACCTGTACATGTGTGTGAACACGTGTATGTCTGTACCTTTGTGTGTGTGAAAAAAGAAGCAAGCATGCACAAACACAGCGGAAAGGCAGACATGGCCTCAGCTGGCAATAAGACAGTGAATCCAGAAAACAGAGTGTCAGTTTAGGGACTGCTGAGTGAAAGAATTGATGGTGTGAGCAAGAAAGCAGCTACCGATTTGTTTGAGATTTCACATGCTCAGAAAAATAATCCAAAACTGTCTTTAAAAAAACATGTTGGTATCACAGATTTATCTGTCTCCTTCACTAATTTCTCCTCTTAGCTGAAACAACTTATTATCCCCAATTCTCTGGTTAACAAGTGATTAAAAATTTTTTTTAAATTAATTTTTTAAATATTGAAAACCACTTCCTTAATGAAAAACACGAATGGCAGCCACTCTGTCACAGTTCTCACTATCATTTCTACTCAGAGATATTTGTATTGTCTCAGCCCTCAAATAGACACACCAACTTTTCCATGACAAATTTACAGCCTGAATATACAAGACAGGTGAAGGAGGAACAGGAAAAACAAACAGATGAAGTGGCCAGCTCAAGGTGAGTGAACTGCTGGCAGGGCCAAGAGGAGATACTAGTCCTAAGTTGCCATCTTCTGCACCATCCCTTGGGCACAGTCACTTTTTGTACAAAAGCCAAGACAGCATTAACTGAGCTCCGCTGGGAAAATACTGCTAAGCATTTTGATTTACCATGATGAAAAATAAATAAATAAACACATACATACATAAATACATGCAACTTTGCTATAACCCCGTCTAACAAGATTTTTAGCTTTTTGTCGGTCCTGTGACTGACTGCAGTGCTGGCTGCAAGAATGCCAGCATGCAGTGCTTGGTAACAGAAAGGCCTCTCCAAGGGTTTGAGTAGCCACATGCTAAGCAGGCCGGCACAAATACTCATGATAAGCTGAAACTTGATACACAGTAACACCAAATCTGTGTTCTCCTTCTTCAAGGCAAATGGCTTTTCCTCCACCAGCCTCAAAGCTCACTTCTTAAGGCTGTTGAAGGAAAAGTGGGATGTGGAGTTCATTTATACTTCAGACATACAAAGGGGGGGGAAAAAAAGGGGGAGAGAAGAGAGACTCTTTTCACATTTTTTTCAGAACCTATAGGAGTGAGCTCTGTGAACACACACAGAGCCCAGACTTTCATTTTGTTCCCAGAACTCAGCTCAGCACTGCCAGGAAATAGCCGTGAGCTGGAAGATTCACTAAGCAGAATATTTTCAGCATATTGCGCAGGGAGTTTGCACACAACTCTCATTATTGTTAGCAAGGCTTGCGTGTCTAATTCTATGCGCACAGTGCTGAAAATGGACCCCTTGGTGTGTCTAGTCATTTATGCAACCCAATATGCAAACCACTCAACTGAAAGGACTTTTCAATAGTAGGAGGAGCTACTCCAAGAGCTTTCATGTGGTTCCCATTGTTATGAAAACTCTTCCCACTGAGTATATTTGGGAACAGCTGCCTCATCTGGAGCTCGGCCACTCTGATGCTTCCCAAGATTTGAGAAGGGGAGAAAAAAGTCTCTCAACTTCTTGGGATAAAAAAAAAGAGAAAAAAAAAATGAGGTGGGCTTTTCCTGGAAACCTGCACCAAATGAGTTGGAAATCACATCCCAAGCATGAAGAAGTGTATATACAACTTGTTGGTGATGGATGGGAATGTGCCCCTTTCTTTTGGGGAAGAAGATCTTAATATTCAGAGATCTCAGCAGAGGGAAAAGGAAGTCCTTGTCCGTGGCTGCCTAGTGACTGGCTATTTGCCTACAAACCATCATCCCAGCTGACTGCGGGATGCATGCTGATGCTGTTCTCTATTGTTGCCACTTCTGCTGTAGCTGTGGCTGTATCTAGTCAAGTGTCACTGATTCCTCGCCCCTCAGTAGCAAGGGGTCTGTTAATGTGCAGCTCATCGACAACCAACTCTGTCACGGAAGTTAGGGGGAAAAAAAGACAAAACATGCAAAAAACTGAAAGGTATGTCTCTAGAAGACACAAAACCTTATCAGTAGCCTAAGTTTTGTTTCCAAACCCACTTTTCTTTTAGTGCTCATTTTGCTTACTCAGCCAAAATCTCTGGTGCCCAACAGAAAGGCCAAGGCGTAATGAAAAATCAAAAGCAAAAACAGACCAACAGATTTTCTTAGAAGAAAAGCCTGCACGGTTTGAAGCCAAATACCAAGAAAATAAATGGAATCGCAAAGATAATACTCAAAACAACTCAGAAAAGAATCAGAGAAATCTTTAACAGCAAGGGAGATAGGGTACAGGAGGAAAAACACATAAACATTCAAATTGATGTATTCAGCTAATAGGATACAAAGAAAACATATAAAACCAAGCAACAAAAAATCCCGACCCATCAAAATGCAATCATAATGGATTTAAACACCTATATAATGTTATTCATATCTGCTTTCTGTTCCATACAGGGCTATACAGCACACTCAGCACTGTTGGATCTGAATGCCTTCCAGTAATGCATTAAGCAACATTATTAACATCCATCATATGCTTTGCTGTCACCCCTTCCCCAGAGGGAGAAGTGTGTGTACTGCAGTGTTTTGCTTTTATAGTTTGAATTTTTTCCTTTTTTTTCCTCCCTTCTTGCTTTGACCTATCTTCCCTGTAAATCCAGTTCTCTCCTGTGACATTTTTAAAGACATGGACAATTATGTCTATTCTTGAGGAACTCACAGCTATTTTGATTGAATTCAGCTACTGTGGAATGCCTCCTCACTATTACTGTTCTTATCTAGGAGCCACAGAATACTATTCCAGGACAGACACATGACAGTGAATATCCCTGTGTCTTTAACCACCCAACATGATCTTCTTTTAAAACATTCTTGAAAATAGACTTGGACTATGTGCTGTTCAAGCAGTAAGTTCTTGCTTCTCTTGGTTCTAAGAATTGCTTAGGACCTGTTTTGAAATTGTAGAGCTCTATGTATTTCCCTCCTCCATGTCTTCACTGGAAAACAAATAGGAAAACAACAAAAGAATTGTGAACACAAGCAAAAAAATAGTTATTGTCATCTGCTCTAACTGGGAAGGTGACTGTGTGTGTAACAAGGATAACAAAATATAAGAAAATAACAAAACTCACCTGAAGTGATGTGAAAAGTAATCACATAGAAGCCAGGGGAGTTTTGAGAAGGGGCAGCAGTATTTGGCCTTAAAACCCCAACTGATGTATTTTCATTTGAACTTTGACAGGCCCCAGGGTCTAACAAGTGACAAAGGAGGCACTTTAGGACTCCACTATCAAATGCCCTTAATGTGAAAACACCTGGTTGATAGGCAGGGCCCAAGCTAGGGAACAGAATACCAGGGACTCTCATTGCCCCATGAACAAGTGGCAGGAACAATAGCTGAAATTACAGGGACACAGCCTGACATTTGCGTTGCAGATGTTGGCTGGGCACTATGCATATGAAGCAATCCTGCCACAGAGCTGTCACAATCCATTTCCAAGCCAGGATGGACCAGCATTTTAGCCTATTCATGTTGACAGACCTACATTTAAATAATGCCAAGCATGACAAAACCCAGGAAATTCAAAGTTAAAGCTACTGCTCAGGTCTTAAGCTCAGCTGTTAAGGAGAAAACAGCCAAATGGAACAAACTTGGGAAGGAGCAGTCCTTTCTTTGAGTCACATATATTTACAGGAGTGATCTCATTGAAATTAATAGGGCTGTCTGCATGAGCAAATGCTGCTCATTTGGATTAAAGCAGTTTCCATGTGTTCTCTGACTTGGCTTTTATTAGCACATTCAATGTTTTTTCCCCTAACTAGATCGTTTCCTTGCTTGTGAATTTCACTTTTTGCCTTTTTAGCCTCTGGGCACGGGTAGGACTTTCCTTGCTAGCTTTCCTTTGAGAAACCCTGTGTATGGAGAAGTCCCTTCTGGGGACAAAAGAAAGCCAGAACAAGAAAAGGATGAGTTGGGCATGTGGCCAGAGGCACGTAGCCAGGGGGATTCCAGCAGGACTAGACCACATGTCAAACTGGTGACCATCCCTCTGCACGGCTGCCCCAGCCCGCTGCAGGATAAAGCTGTCTCACTCCTCTGAATGGCAGAACCCAGAATTACTTGGAGGAGCCCTGCAGAGGAATGGCAAATGGTTTTCCGTGCTTATGGCCAAGAGTGAACTCACGGGTCTCTTTTTCTTTTGTCATGCACAACTACTATGAAAGATGTACCTTTTCCTAAACTTTATTCTCTCATGTCTAACCTTTACTTTTTATGTTTTCTTTTGAAACAATCGAAACAAAACAAAACAGCAGACAGTGTGTAAGCATTGTGTAGTTTGCCAGAACTGGGTGAATTTGTAGAGGCTCTGGCCCTGAGCAGTGAGGTTCCTGCAGATTTGAGGTAAACCTTTACTCACACACTAGCCCAGAGGGTGACCATATACACACAAGAGAGTTGCAATGACATGTCTTGTGAGAGCCTTGATTTTCTGTTTTAGTTTTTACTTGACTGGCCTGGTGTGTCTCAACACTAAACCCACATTACACCTGACTTGTGGTGAACCGGGCCTGCTGTTTGCTTCCGATGGTTATCTTTACACCAAAGCCACAGTACAACCCCATGTGAAAGAGAAACTTCTGGAGGGGGGGCCGAGGGAGGCAAAATGAAGCTTTCTGGTTCTTCCAAGAAGGTCAGTGTTCCATGCGAAATACAAACAACAGCAAAAAAACCCCTCCAAAGACAGGCCAAGGCTACAGGACTATGTTCCTATGCCCTCCGCTGCTGGGAAATAAAGTGGTCAGAGCTATGCAGGGAGCCAGGTCTGATGCTGCTAATTTTGTATGTAAATGGTGACAATAGGGGCCGGAGCCAAAAGTCACCAACAACTGTGGTGAGGCTCTAACTATTTGAAATTTTGCAGGGGAGAGGTAGGAGGAGCAAGCAGATGGTTGAGGAAAAAACACAAAAAAAGTCAACAGTTGATTTCACTTGAGGCCTGATCCAAAGTGTCAATCAATTCTCACAAGGTGTTTAGCCTCAGATGTGTAACATCTTTTCTTTTTTTTATGAGAGCCCTACAGTTTGTAGCCAACTTCCCTGTAAATGCAAAACACACTGAAATCATATCAAGTATGTTAGCTTAAAGTGTGAGTGGTGTTCATCTGCCTGTCACATATGCTGTGGCTTTATCAGAAAATGATTTCAGATAAAACCAGAATATACTATACAATAAATAATTCATAGTGGAAGGGAAGCCACATTTCTCTCTATATTGGCATTTCATCGTGCAGCCGCTGAACCACAGCTTGTTTTTATACGGAGCAGCAGACTCCATTTCCCAGCTAGAAACATTCAATCCCATCTGGTAGATTCATTCCCAGCTAGATAATACCCTACGTATCTATGTAACATACAAGCTACTGTCAAACAGCAGCGAGCCGTCTCCCCGAGACAGCTGTTCCGCACAAGGGCCGCATTGTCTGAAGGAAGCGTGGATCGTTTTACGTGGAGCGCCGGGGGGATGAGCCCTCTGTCAGCTGCCATGGCATCGAGAGAACCTCGCTCATCACACGTTCTTGTTGTTTTGTTATCTGGCCAAGCACATGCTGGGGATGTCAGGTTGGAAACAAAGGATGCTTTCCCTGCTCTGGTTATGTTTCATTAGTGAAGGCAAAGCAAACACACCTCTTCTCCTTCTTTCCTCTCTCTCTTTAAAGTTTATAGATGTATGAAAAAGACGTTTTTCGGGGCAGGGTTTGTAACATCCAGGCTTTTGTTTCTGGCACTGCTGAGGGGGCAGAGTGGCCCCGGCCATATGCTTTTCCTTGGCACCAGGTAGGGTGGGACGTGCTGAGCCGCCGCAGAAAGCCCTGCGCAGCCTCTGTGGGAGGCAGCTGCCATGTGCCACGCAGCTGACAGCGTCACACCGGAGTGAGTACTGCAACAGTGCCTACCAAACCCAGGTGAACCTTTTCCTCCTGCTGTTTCCAGTGGTCACGTGCCAGGTGTGCTGTGAGGAGGCATTGGGAATAGCAGCCTAACCATTCCTTTATCTTCCCCATAACTGACTCCTCCCACTGATTGCTCAAAGGGCCCTTTAAAACTGTCTTATATCAAAGACACCAAGACACTGAGAGAAAATTCTGTACAGATATGCATTTTCTGCATCTATCAGCCTCGTAAAATTCACTTCATGTTCTTTTCCTACTACTTTATTTGTGCACCAACTACCTTGGTGCATAAATAAAATATTTATAGGTTTTTCCAGTATTATCAGTTCACAGAATGACAGAATAGTTTGGGTTAGAGAGCACCTTTAAAAATCATCTAGTTTCAGCCCCACCGCCATGGACAAGGACATCTTCCACTAGACCAGGCTGCCCAAAGCTCATCCATTGGCCTTGAACCCTTCCAGAGATGGGGCATCCACGACACCCCTGGACAACACCATTCCAATGCTTCACCACCCTCATCACAGAATAGTTTTCCTTATGTCCAGTCTAAGTTGTTATGACTTATAAAAATTACATGTTTCCTGTTTGTTATGTGTTCACACTTCTTTTTCAATCTAAAATCTCATAGTTCATGAGGTTTATTTCTTCATGCTACAGAAACAGGAACCCTTTTATTCTGATACATGTTCAAAGAGATTTTTGAATGCATTGATGGTTAAAAATAAGATTCAAAAATTCTAGAACTTGAGCAATCTGGATCTGCTTTTAAGGTCAAGCTTTCCATATATTTTCTTCAGAAGAAATTGTTAGCCTATTATATAACAAATTTTGTAGAAATATAAAACCTTTACATATCTTAAAATTCAGGTTTATAGTATACTTGCCATTAAAATCAATTTCCAGTTGCTTACAATTTTGCCTAACTTTGACTATCTAGATCATATGTTTTCATTCACTGGGTTGAATGGAAAGTTCCAGCAGAAACAGCTTATGCATTTCTAAGATTTTTTTTTCCAGTGTTAACTTCTTTCCTTTCATAAATCAAAACCTTTACCTTTCAAAAGAATTCAAACATCTCTCTTCTTGAGAGGAAAGGTTAAAAATTTTTAAGAGGCAGTTGTGGAGCTGAAGTTGTAGTCCTTGCTTTGGTAGAAGCTAATTTGGGGGTTGGAAAAATATTACTTGTATATCCAGGAAAATATGCCTAAGCATGCGTAAATTATAAAAAATTGAATTCTCTATAAGCAGCTGCTGCTTCGTGTTTCCCAGAAGCTCACTTCTAAAATTTGAAACAGCTTTATTTGCAAGGAGCATATTCGTAAGCTCACAGATTTACCTCTGTCTAAAGTTGACAGCAATAGTACTGCTCCTTGTAAGGAAAATAAATGGAAAAAATCCTTCCATTTTACTGGCAGAAAAAATTCTGGACCAGGAGACACATGCTCAGCCCTTCTGCCTTAATTAGAGTGAACGAATAAGATGTGAACTACTCAACCCTCAACCCTTCTGAATAATGACAGTTTACTAGATGGTGCTAATACCTTACAGGTAGGTTAATGTTGCTGACAGTGGGGACAACTGAGATGTAGTTTGCATGTGTGTGAATTTTTATCACACAATATGAAGAGTTTGCTTTGCTGAGATGGTCAAAGCAAATGAGAACTGCAAGGGAGATGTAGGGAGACTGGAAAAGGGAAGAGAGAGAGAGGACAATTTGGAAGCATAACTGAAATCTCATTCAGCAGGGAGAAACATCTAAACACTCTTATGCCAATCACCATCTGAAAAGGCAACTGAAATATGAATTTAATTAAAAGGAACTACAGTCTGTTAAACTATATTCTAAGGTTATGAGAAGTGATTTCAAATAGAAGAGTTAAGAAACATTAATACTACAAGATCCCTAACCACACTCTCCTAATTATCCGTTGAACTATGCAATCCCAAAAGCTAATACCACTGGAGTTTCAGAAGTGCTGAGCATTTGCATTCCCTGTCAGCTTTAATAAGGATTATTAAATACATACATACAGTCCTTTTGAGAATCATGACCATAGCTTCATTAGCTAAGTAAGAAAGGGCGCAATACAGAATTCACTGGAGTGAATTTGACCTATATTAAATACTTCTTTGCAGTTGTGATATTACTGTGTGTGGTTACTTACTGTCCTCAGGTAAGTTGTTCTCACGCTCTTCTCTCTCCATCTGTTGGCACCAACCCTCCATACGATCTCTCTCTGCCTGAAGCAGCTTCAGAAACCAGTGGCCATCTCGTGGGCACACTGACCTTTGAACAGCTTCCAGAGGATCTTCAGTAATAGAGTCAATCCATGGGTCAGGAGGAGGTAAAATTGACGGATCAAAATCTGTCTCAAAGTCATCATCCACTGCACATGCATGGTAATGGTTTCCTGACCCTTGTATGCTAACGGTAGAGGTGCTTGCATCTCGGGAAAACTGTCTTGATATTTGTCCAGAACATGTATTGTCCTCTTGAGGGTCGATTATTTCAAAGTTCTCATGGAAATCCAGGTCTGCTTGCACAGCTGTAGTTACACTATTAGATCGTGTAAACCTGCGAAAGCTTTGGAGAGCACAAACAGAAAATGTTTAGAAAGATTTTTCTAGGTAGCTCGGTATGGAAGGACTTACTAAGATTCTGCCACTCTTCCTAAGACTGGCAGTCACACCTCTCAGTGCTAAACTCAGGTGTTTTTTACCTGAAATGATCAGCATAAGCTTTTTTTTTTCTCATTTCAAGCAAACAAACAAACAAGCATCTCTCATTTTCCATGCAAGCTCACTGTTTATTGAGACAAGGACCTCTAACTGTTATGTGGTTTAACAAAGCCAGAGGCCAGCCCAAGAGAGAGCTAACAGTGCCAGTAGCTCAGGATTTTAGGTTACTGATTAATGAAAAGTTAAAGGGGCCCAATTTTCAGAAGTGGTTTGTCTTTCAACTTTTAAAATTCACACCCCTTTGAAGTTACACATCCAAACCCACAAGCCACATTTAAAAATCATACATGTGAAATCAGCAAGATACTAATGAGTCTACTACATATGTAATATTATACATTCCATTTATACAAAAAAAGTACTTTTAACTCAGATAAGTATTTTTATTGCTTCTTCATAATTACTCTCCATAATTATATATCTGCAATCTCTCACAATTTTAGCATCCATCGCCAGTGTCCAGACATTCTATTTTTCACATTCAAACTTCAGTTTCAAAATGTTCTGTTTTTCACCAAAGCAAGCGTTCTGCCTGCCTGTGTTACCCTCACTGTGATGGCTGCTCTCCTGTCGGTAGCTTCCTCTCACCTTGCAGAGTTCCCCTGTGTTGGGGCATCTGCGGGCCGAGGACAACCCTGAGGGTGAAGGCAAGAGCAGAGGAGGGAGGAGGTTTGGGGGGTTTGGGTTGGGGTGGGTTTTCTTTATGTAAACAGCACTTCAGATTCTGCAGTCCGAGGCATCTGATGTGAAAAGGCTGACAGAGGAGGAGCACAGAGAAGTATAAGGAGTGAAAGATGACTAATGCTGTTGCAGGGGGTGGTAATGAGAGCCCATTTGATCAGCAGTGAATTGTGGATGGCATGAGTGGAAAACAAGTGAGGCGGACTGCTGCCTTGCCCCATGATGAAGAAAAAGGTAGAACCATAAAGTAATTAACATAGATGTTTCTCAAGTCAGCAATATTTAGGGTTCAGAATAAACAGTTTTGAACTGAAGTGGGACAGATTCCCACCTTCTCTTCTTACAAATCCAGGATGCCTGTGCACTCATGCAGCCAGTAGTTAGTCTTCAATTTGTTCTCAATCTCACATGTACACTTGTAACTAGTGTTAGGACCCATTTCCCTGTGATATTTTGGCTGTTTTGCCTTTGGCAGTTCTGGTTTTAGTTTGCAGCTGTGAAAATGCTGAAGAGATGGTGGAACGGGATGCTGGGTGCCATTTCACTTCCTTTCATTTATAGTCCACCTTCCACTGAAGAGCAATAGCCCATTAGACGAGTACAACTGACAGGAAAATTTCATCAAGTATATTTAGTCTGCAGCTGGTGAGGGAGCAGCTGGAAGGATGCTGGGGGAGAATTTAATGTCCTATATACCTGGTGCATCCAGATAGCTCAGGAGGACCGCAGCAGACTTCAAGGAGGATTCTAATAGGTCCTGCTGATGGAGGAAATTAATGGCTATTGGTCTGGGGCTTTGAGTGGAGTAGAGCAAAGCAAAACAGAAGTTGAGAAAGGTCCACCAATAAAAAAAAAAACAACAAAAACAAACCAAAACAAACCCAAAAAATCCCCCAATTCCTCTGCAGAAGAAGGCTCAAATTAACATCTCAGCCATACCAGTCCCAGGAAAACTTTAATAATAGATTGTGTGCATATTTTTTTAATAATCCCAAGCATTTTAACACAGTGCCTGCTGCTTGCAGTTCTTTTGAACCAGATGTTGTTCAATGATACAAAAGTCATGGCTGTGCCACTATAGTTGTGCATGATACGCACCAGCCAACTGAAAAATAAAGAGTGCACAGAATTCTTCAGCTTGGTAGCGTTTATCCTTTGGAAAGCAGAGAAAAGCATTTTGTTATGGACTGATACAGCAGAAAAAGTTAGAAAGGGAGGACAAGGGTCATTGGGGAGGTGGAGGAAAGGTTTCTCCATGGGAGAAAAGGTTTAGAAAACAGATGGCTGAGGAGGGCGATGAGAGATCTATGAAATCCTGACTAGGAGATATTTCACTATTTATCTGAGTGCAATAACTGTGGGAAGAAAGGCAGCCAGATGAAAGGTTTAGAGGTCTAAAGATCTACATTTAGTGAAAGGAAGTATTTCTTCACACAATGTGTAATTAAATTGCCACAGAATCCTGGAAAAAGCAAAGGTAAAAATAGGTTCAAAGAGAACTTGATCAAGTTCACAGGAAGAGCCATTACACATCTCATATTTGGCTTAGGAAGTCCCTGAACAACAGAATACTAAATTGGGAATGTCTGCTGGGGGAAGTAGTGCTTAGTTCACACACTTCATACTTTACACACTCTCCTTTATACTTTTCCTAAGTATCTACTATGGGCCCCTGGCAGAGAAAAGCTGTCATACTAGTATTAGTGATAAGAAAGATACTAGCATTAGGCTGACATTACAGTGAAAATCTAATGGTCCAATCCATGTTAGTTTTTTTTTAAATTGCTTTAAATTGACCACCAACCTGACAAATCCCTTATCTGCACTGAAATACACACACACACAAAAACATGGGTGTCCACACAGGCACATGCTGACTGAGGATTTCTTTTTAGTCATTTAGTCAGGGTTCACCGAGAGCCACGGCATTAGTACACAGTGTACATTTCCACACCTTCCATAGCACTGGTGAGAAAAACAAATGCCTTAGGCTTGCTCTTCTCCATGTCCCTACCTCCATGTCACAGCCACCTTTCTCCTTTCTTCAGTGCCCTAGACTCTGACACTCTTCTGTTTCAGATGACCACTTGTGTTTTCAGTTAATACCCTGACTTTTCAGTGTACGCCAAAACCCAAATGTGAAAGCATCAGTCTGCTTGACAGGAGGACGTATTGCTGGGGGCTCTACATTTCAAGTCTTTCAGGAGTGTACTCTTACTGGGTTCAGTATGAGCTAGTACCACCAAACCCAGACTCTGCTTAACTAATGAAATAGAATGACCTACTTTTTTTGGCCTTTGTTTTATATAATAGTATGCTACAGGTTTGCACGACAGTTTCTTGGCACTGGATTATGTAACTTATCTGTCTTCAAAAGAAAAACAACTTGGCAGTGGAATGTAGCATCAGTTCAAAATTAAAAAAAATACTTCCAAGGAAATGTATTTTGAATAAAATGGAAATGCAGGAAGGCACTTACTATCTGTCTGCCTCAAACTCATCTATATAAAATGCCTAATAGATGGTAATTTTAGTCTCTGACACAGCTTCCTTGCTCACTTCCAGGATGTTTTACTATTACAAAATAACATTTGTGTCCCACATGAGCCTTTTTTGTTTTGCTCTCAGTTAAAACTCCATACTAGAGGAGAGCTGTTGAAGCTAATGATAAAGTTTTTGCTACTTCTACCATATAAAACATTCACAAGTCTGCCTAAAAAAAGGCAAAAAGTTCAAAACAGAGGTTTGCTTCTTCTTCTGCTTTCAGGCTTTTGTACTCAGTTGTGCCCTGCAGGCACAAGGTGTAATAATTACAGCTTCAGAGAACTGCAGCAGATAGCTGGCCTAGGGTGCAGAAAGCCATGTAACCTCAGACTGGATAAACCAGTATGGAGAACAACAGAATGATGTGTTTTGAACAACAACATTGTCACTTGTGACAGGCTTTCAACTCTCAGCTTCTAAGTCTTTGGCTTTCTTTTGCAAAACATGTTTGCAATTGAACTTAGATAACTTAATTAATTCCTAAAAAAAAAACCCTGAACCCAAAACCCCAGAAAAGATCTGGATTTCAAACCAGCTGATGCATGGTCATTCTCACAGGTAGTTTGGTTAAACTCAGCCTTACTTTACCCACTGACTGTCCTCCTTCTAGATGGTGGGCTTCTCTGCTAAGGTTGCAGCTGCTGTCAGCAAAACAAAACGAACTACAGAAGGAGTTAGCAGATGTGGTACCATGTTTCTAATGGCAGGAACAGTATTCCTGCTCCAACCCCATTCCTTGCAGCAGCTCATCTTTGTTCATCACATTATTTTAAGCTGGTCGGTTTATTTGTTGTTTTTTACCAGCTCTTGACCTTCGCATTGCAGAGCAGAGATGCTGGCTGGAGCGCTCAGCCTCCCTCCAGGGCTCGGTCTGGGGCAGGGAGGCTACTGCCAACCAGCAGGGTGTGATCAGAAATTTAAGGCCAATTCTGCCAAGGCCAGGCTTGCAGCAGCCCACGGCCTGGCTTGGAGCCACCAGGGCTGTAAGCGTTCCCTCGGCTCACAGGCAGCTGTGGCCAGAGAAAGAGATTGGCCCTGTCAGAGCCAGGGCCTGCCTTGCCTTTTGTTGACCTGAGCAGCAGTTCCTCCTCCAGGCATGCACGGGGTGGGAGGGGATATGGGGAATGAGTCCCACCAGGCTGGGACTGGCCAGAGGAACTGGTGTGGGTTGCAAGGGACATTTAAAGGTCATCTAGTCCAACCTCCCTGCAATGAGCAGGGACATCTTCAAACAGATCAGGTTGCTCCAAGCCCTGTTCAGCCTGACCTCAAATGTTTCCAGGGATGGGACACCTATGACCTTCAGAATTTTTCACTGGAATGGCTTCCACCATGGAGAAAAATAGATAGCCAGAAAATGCTGCTGAGAAAAGCTATGCAAATAGTTCACAGAATCACAGCATCACTATACTCAGTTGGAAGGGACCCAAAAGGATCATCAAGTCCAACTCTTAGTCCTGCACAGGACATCCCTCAAATGTCACATCATGTACTTCCTTGCTTAGCTGACCTAAAATACAGACTTCAAAGTTCAAGACAGTGCAGTGTTGAGAAGTTTGAGTTAGACTATAGGACTGGCCTATTGTATGGGGAAGACACTAAAAACTGTTTATTTTTTGTTGGACAGTAAGTAACCAAACCCAAAAACTTACAGGAAAAAAACAGAAAAATATGAGTTTATATAGTAACAAAATCCAAAGATGTGAGGTTTTTTTTTTCCTGGAAGAGACAGCTCAGGGTTTTTGTTTGAGTGTTTGCTTAATGTTACCATATCATTATTTCAAATGATTCCACTTTATACCATATCAAGAGATGTGCTGTGGTAGGATGTACTTTGTGTATCCAGATCTTGTGGTAAGACACACTTTCATGTATTAAGATATGGGGGCACCTTCCTCGGTGCTCCAGAAACCAGAGAAGAGGGAGAATGACCATCTGTCTACTGCAGTCTCCTATGGCAGTGTTCTTGCTCCAGAAACTACCATTTTTTCAGTATTCAAAAATTCTTGTGATGGCAAATCAGGTACAATTACCAGCTGATGGTACATCTTGAACAATGAGCGAGAAAATTTTGGAGGTGAGAATGTAATAGGAGGAGATCTTGGGGCAGGCAAGACAAATTGCAAGAGAGACTAAAACTGATTGCAGGGCTATGGGACTGAAAACCCCTTGTTCATGAAGAATGCATGCTAACTGTTTTTGGCAGAATAAATTACTTCTTTTTTTTTTCTGCTTCAGTAGAACTGGTTGACTTTTAACAACTCAGTTATCTTCTGTAAGTGAGGAGGGTATCCCTTGAGGTCAAGAAAAATTTACAGGTAGAAAGAAAGGACAAACAGAAATGGACAGACATTGAAGTGCCCTAAGATTGCATGGATGAGTTTCATTAGGTACATTTTTCAAAACTGCCCTGGAAGGAAAAAGGGAAGAACATTTTGGTTAGGGTTTTGTCAGCATCATGGGGAAGGTCAAGTGAGAGATAAAGATTAACAGCAGTAAGATCAGGAGGTTGAAAGAAATGCATACCAATTTCTCTCCAAGAGAAAGACTGGACAGATGCTAGAAATCACAGAGCTGCAGGTAGGGAATGGCTGTGAAAAATATTATTGAGAACTGGCAGCATAAAGAACTGAGGATAAGTAGCAGCAATGGATCCAGTTGTAATGTGGTCAGGTAGCAGGAAGCACATTTATCCTTTGAACAGTACAAGAGGAGGAGGCGGACTGAGGCATTTGTCTTGGCAGGAGGCCCACATACAGAAAGTGGAGGGCCAGTGAAAGGTCTGAGGCAAGATGGAAGATTGAAGAGACAGAGCTGTCCTGTGAAGATGCTCTGTTTTTGAATTACTTAGGTCAAGAAATGGAGGCAAAATGCTTTGCTTACCTGGTCCAAACACAGAAGAAGGAATATTTAAAAGGACACGAGGAGGTAAGACTCCCTAGTGTGAGAATGACAATCCTATGAGGTGAGGGAAAGGGAAGGAAGGAGCAGGAAGCCGAGAAGAAGACTGAAAGTTGTGGTAGGCTTTTGGTGTGTTAGGTAAAGAGCTTTCTTGTTTTGTAATAGTGTAATTAATAGCTTAGATTGTTAAGAAAACATGAACAATTTACTGTATTTATCCTTCCTCTTGTGTCATTCTTCCCATTTTACATTTATTTAGTATTTCTGAAGCCTGGAATATTTTTAAAAACATTAATTTCTCAAAGATTCAGCTAAAAAGGGCTTTTCTTAGGCTTTACAGATGTTATGGTGCAGGGACAGTGAAGAATGTACTGTATTTACAATCCTATTCCTGTAACAGATAATCAATACATTGTGCTCTGCTGTGTTATGGGGAAAAAAAAAAAAAGGCTATGAGTGCCCAACAGTGATGATAAGCCCTTTTTGTCTTGAGTGCACTCATTTTCTAAGGATTAGGGGCTGTCCTTTATCAGCCAGTTCACTTCTGAAAGTCCATGATATATTGCTGCTTGCCCATCTGATCCAAACAGCAGCAACCTCAACTTTATCAGCAAGGAAAGCCCCAAACACAGCTGTCAGTAAGTAATGCAGAAATATTGCTTTCTCAAGGCAGACTCTCACAGGCAAACCTTACCTTTTTCTCTGGAGCAATAAAAAATGCAGTAGAAAGAGGACTTTGAAAGTAAGTTATTTACAAACAGCCATTTCTTTCTTTTTTTCTTTCTTCGAGGGGAGGGGGAGGGTTGGGCTTTTGGGGTAGTTATTTCCTTTGTGCCCAGGCTGAAGTGAAATGGTCCTTCAGCATCCATTCTAATGTGCTCATTTATCT
>WAAG01060166.1:3273-13971 GCA_013390105.1 Tichodroma muraria | reverse complement strand
ATGTGCTCATTTATCTAGTGCTGGAAGAGTTGCGGGTAAATGGGGCTAAGGTCTAACACATAAAGAAATGTCTGCCAGCAAGAGATGTTTTAGCAGGTTAATGAGGAACCTGGTAACAGCCTAGCAGGGTCATTGCAAAATCACATTTCTTTTTGCTGAAATCACTTTAGCCTTTTAAAACCACAGGAAAATGCTGTGCTACTTTACGGGGAGATTTGGTTGAATTGAAAATGATGTAGATAAACTGGCTATTTTTGAGTATTTTTAGCAATGTAGGAAAAAAAGGGTATGAAAATGGACATCTCCACTGGCTCCTGCAGTCAGCAGGCCAGAGCAGGGGAGAGGACCTGACTTTCATCAGCTCAGATTTTCTGCACGTAGGTTTTCTCTGGAGATATTACAAGGATAACTTCCCTCACTGACAAGTCATACTAAACCGAGGCTTCGCCTCTGACACTGGAGGGTACTGAGAGTTACCAAGAAAGTGGCTCCAGCATTCAAAAGTCAAACTGTGCCCAGGCAGCCTGAGAAAAGAGAAGCAAGACTTGTGTGGGTGCTTGGAGTCACGGCAACACTGGGCAGGCCTGCACACTCAGAGGCAAGGGGAGAGCCTGGCTTTTCTTCAGCCACTGAGTCTAGTTTTGGGAAGGAAATAAGATTTGCAGTTGTGGTCAAGCACTCAAAAATTTTACATGTCTCCCAAGTGCTATGCACAGTTTTGCTGCCCTGCAAATTTGTCATGAAAAAGAAACCTAACCCTTAAAGACAGCTGCTCTTTTTTTTGTTTTTCTTGGAGGATATTTGTTTACTAACTCAGGATATACTGCAAATTGTAGGGAGAACAGAGTTTTACAGGCTTGCTTTGTAATCACAACAATTTTTTGCAAGGGAGCAATTGTAATGCAGAGAAGTCTGGGTTAGACACCTGAGTAAAAGCATTCAGTTTGGCTCTGCCACTGCACTGCTACATGTGGCTGAAATTATTCTGCTGAAAAACAAGGTAAACTTTTCCTCATCAGTTACATTGAGTTATAAGTTATGCTGCTGCAGCCATCCCAAGACTATTACCCCAGCTACAACACTGTGAAATTATTCTGCTGAAAAATAAGGTAAACTTTTCCTCATCAGTTACATTGAGTTATAAGTTATGCTGCTGCAGCCATCCCAAGACTATTACCCCAGCTACAACACTGTGAAATTATTCTGCTGAAAAATAAGGTAAACTTTTCCTCATCAGTTACATTGAGTTATAAGTTATGCTGCTGCAGCCATCCCAAGACTATTACCCCAGCTACAACACTGTGAAATTATTCTGCTGAAAAATAAGGTAAACTTTTCCTCATCAGTTACATTGAGTTATAAGTTATGCTGCTGCAGCCATCCCAAGACTATTACCCCAGCTACAACACTGTCCACTGTAGATTTTTTCCCCAGAAAATCTACCTACTTTAGATATACGTATAGTAGATATATATACACCTTTAGTTTAGGTATATTTTCTGGGGAAAAAGAGATTATTAAAGTATATGAGCCCTCAAAATTTGTGGTACTTCTCTTCCATTTCTCTCACTGGTCCTGAAAAATCCTCTCTGAAAAACAAGAGCTACAACATTTTTAAGACTCAGGTTTTCAGCTGGGTGATCTAAGAATTCATCCAGGAAGCAGGTTTATGTGGTCATGTGTGCAGGAACTAGGGCTCTTAAAAATTAGTTGTGGCATAATTATTTACTTTAGAAAAACAGTGTTAACTTTTACTCACCACTTTTCCTCCTCTACTTGAACTCCTATGGACTGGAACTTACTGGTTACTTTATTGTCACCTGGTATGATGGATTCTTCAGCACCATCAACCTTAAAATAATCAAAACATGACAGGTAATTAGATCGTATTTTAGCAGAGATATCACTTGGCTGCTTGCAGCTTCTATGCACCTTAACTACTAAGTGTCTGCACATAGAGCTTGTACCATGAGTTTCTTCATCTAGTCAGTTTCTCTGTGGTGTGCTCATTTCTGATGTTATTAGTGAATATTCATTATTCTTAAGCTATAAAGCATTTCTGGTAAGACAATATTCAGCCTGCAACATGCAGATGGATTTTATCTGGTATTTTATGGAGGTTGGATGCTCACATTTGTCAGAGCACATCTCTGAGCAGCTGTAACTCCAGGTATTGCGCCTCACCATTTGTTTGATTTTACCTTCTATCTGTATGTGCGTGAACATATGTATATGTGAACTTATATCAAAATCATGTGTTTATTTTGTTCAAATATTACTGCCTCAAATAAGAGCACTGCAGAGAAAAGATCTAAAGAAAGTAGGTATTAGTCTTAGATGCATTTTCTTTACTGCTTTATCTTGTAAACAGGAGTTTGGAGCTGGAACTTGATACCATATCTCCAGCTCTAGCTCCATGAGGAGATTTGTGCCAATGGTATAAAGTTAAAATTTAACCACAGATGTGTCTTTGAACAAAATCACAATATTCTGGGTCCAATCAGTGTAGTTTTTAACTCCCAATGCTATATATAATATTGATAGTACATACAAGAAAAACATTTTTCAGCAGACAGAATTTTTTGGCCATAGCAGTGTCATGAAGTGACCAGTAGCCTCAAACTGACCACGGGTGTGCAAAATATACAGCTGTAGTGGCTGTTCTACCAGAAACTTCTTGTTGAGAGCCACCTGACCAGCCTGTGCAGGAAAAGTGCTCAGTGAGGGATGGGAGTTACAGAAACTGTTCTGTGAGGTGAGGTACTTCCTTGATACTGGGGGTTCTGGGGAGATAAACACACCTTAAATCCAATAACTGACAGAGTGAAGCAATCTTTTGATGGAAGGGCTTTGCTTTGCTTAACTTTGCTTGTTTGCTCAGCAGATTTACAGCAAAGGCTTGCAGTGTCCAAAGAGTGACTGAGGGGTGTAAAGGACACACATGGAGGTTCATCAGAAGTGCACACTAGGTTTATTTGGCAGAGGAGAAGAAGAAAACCAAGAACATACCTGTGGCTAATGCAGCTTGCCCTGCTCTACAGAGATAGGTTGAACTACCATTAAGGTGCATACTTGGTCTGAGTTCAGACTAAGCCTGAATTAGGCTCCCTTTACTCAGTGGAGAAAGACTGACTCTATACTGCCAGTCAGAGGACTGACAGTGTACCTACCTCCTTTAGGGCAGTTGTTTGTAAGAGAAGTAATTTCTGGCATCAACACCTATCTTAAGGTATTTCTACTCCCACACTACCCCTTCAGCTGTACCAGCATGACTGCTTGTGCAACCATGCTGCAAAATGGATCAGACAGCAGACTAGTGAAGTAAGTTTCTTTTATCTGTGGAGCCTGTCTGGCTCTAAAAATCTCACTGATGTGCACAGCTGTGAGGGTGGCACCATGCACAGGCAGGAATCCTGTAAGGCTGTATCACTGCTGGAGGTTTTGCTTCATGTCATCCCAGCTTCAGGTGGTTTGTACCACATCTTCATTGGTTTGTACACCAATCCTGCCTTGGCACACCCTCACGTACCATCCTCAAACTTCATTATTATTTCATGTGATTATACTGGTCATCTGTAAACTTCAAAGTTTAAGAGGGAGATTATCGAAGGCTTGAAGAGCATTTGGAGCTCTGTTTCCTCAGATCTCAGGAAATTGAGGCCTCTGTACCTTTCAAATGCAGCATCTGTTACTTGCACACTACCTTAAGAAGAGATAGGAGGGACATGGTCTCTCAAGAGCCATGATTCACATTACCATTGCTCATTTTGGCTTCTACAAACATGGAAATCATTTCCTCATACCCACTATTTTGCAGGGTCTTTGCTAAGGAGTCTTGGTTTCTTGGATTGGTGAAATAAGGGATTACAATAATATAATGGCATTGTAGGCTTGGCTGGGAATGGGAATAACAGAGGAGTTTTGGGACTCTATCCCTGTCCCACCTGGATCTTTTTCCTGTGTTTTACACTGAACATTAGCCCTCCTTTCAGAATATACCCCAAACAAACAGCTGCAAAGCTGTAAAAGCCTACAACAAAGGCAGTGAACTGAACCCACAGGCAATAGTTATTATTGCCCTTCCAAGAAGAAATGAGAAAAAAGTCACAGCTTCTCCAGCAGCTACCCTGGGATGGCATACTTCAGCACAGCACCTCTCATCTACCTCATCAGGCTGATATAGAGATTTCATGGTAAATTCTTAGTCTTTACTAATCAGATAAGCCTGTCCAGGCACATAGTGCTGTGCTTACAACCACCTTCTGCAAGAAAAAAAATTGTGTCTTCTTGTGAAGGCCGATAAGCTGTGGATTGCTATTCTATCTGCTCTATTCTGTCAAAACCTGTGTTGATTCTCAGTTGATTTTAAGTTCAAGTACTTTGTTATAAAAGCTAATCCTGCAAGCAGACAGTCAGGAGTCCTATGCACAAAATTTTTTGGGGGAGAGTAGGAGGGTGGGAAAGATTAATTAAGAAAGCAGATTACACGAGTCTAGTTTATTTACTCTTGTCCTTTCTATAAACAGGAATGAACTTTGTCAGGGTTAGTCTTCTTGTTTCATTCCACTAGAGGTAACAAAATGTAATTTTCTTTAACAAGGGCAAATCAGAAGGAACTTATCTTCTGCTCTTGAGGCCGAGATAGGAACAATGATGCCTCATTCAAGTGGCTACCAGTCATTATGAAATGCATGAATAAGCAGCGACAATTAATTCAGTGGGAATGGATGAAAATATTTTTTTGGTGGTAGTGTAATGTAAATCATTGTTTTACACATTCCCTTTCAATGATTTAATTCATGCCTTTCTGACCCCCGCTGTGTTATGATTCATAGATTAGTGCTCATGTGTGTAATTTAACCGAGCTGAATAACAAGCAGCACAGAGGCTCAAACAAATCCTTGCATCTGATGTATTTATGATAAATTAGGAAAACATCATTAGTACCATGCAGAATGATTATGCTGATGCAAGTTCTACATAGGTACCTGTCAATACAAGAAGAAAAATACACAAAACATTGTATAATGAGCAGTAAAACAGATGCAGAAATCCGAAACAATGGCAAGCATATAATCCATGTCATATACTGTACCTGTATTCCAATAGATAAGCATCTGTTTTTCTTGAAGTGGTCCTTCTTCCTGTCTTCTACTGCAACAGTGGCAATGGTTGTGGTGGTGGTGACAGTGGCAGTATTGTTCCCTACATGTTGGCTTGCAGGGCCATGGATCTGCGCATTGGCAGCTTCAATAGCAGCTGTCAGCGCCTTCATACTGTCCAGGCTTTCTGTGGAGTTGCTAAGTCCTGACTGGCTGATGATATCTCCCCTCTGTCCATGCCCATCCATGTATGCATCTTGGGCAGACTCTGTGCTGCTCTGGGCTGTGATGGAAATAAAGGGTTTGGTGGTAGTTCTCGGTGGGACTGGAGGTGGTGTCTTCTTGTAGGTGGTAATGCAGGATGACACTGGAAAAAACATAGCAGAGTTCTTGTTTTATTGATGTTGTGGGGAAAATGGATTCAAATGTGACATCAAAGCATCAGTAGGACATCAAATGGACAGAGCAAAGGTGAGGAGGAGACTGTTAGCCAAAGAGCCCCTAAAGGCAATCTAAGTGCCACAGTAATGCATTGCTTATCAGCGTCTTCCATTCCTCCTATGTGAGTGGCAGAATTGCTAGTAGGGCAAATAGGGAAAGTACCTATTTTCCAAGTTCCTCCTTAGTCTTTTTAGGATTGTTTCCCTCAATATATTTTCTACTAACTGTTCTGAGTCCTATGGGAACAAGTCCTTCTACCAAAACGTTTGTTCTGCTTATGGCTCCCAAACAAGATTCACAAGGATGATAGGTCTCCAACCACTTATCCCAGCTAAACTGTACTTCAAGCAATTTTATTGCAATTGTTCTCTGTCTCTCTACCATGTCCTACTATATGCAGAATTTCAAACCACATTTTTCTGATGAGATTGATTCTCAAATCATCCTTATCCAAGTTTGTTAACACTTACCATGCTTGGACTTGTGTATTTCTTTCTATAAAAAGTCTCACTTGTTGCACAGACTTCTCAAATACTTTGAAATGCCTTGTAAGTTGTTGAGGACATATTTAAAAGAACTCTTTGCCATGCCTAATTTTTCACCATAAATTTAACATCAGTTCTGGAGGAAAAAAAATCACTTGATTTTACACACAGGGACTTAGCTTAATGAAGTCAGTGGCTGAAACCTGTCAGTGGTAAAGTGTAAGCGTAAGTTTACAATAACAAAGATTTTTATTAAAGTTCATATTTTGAAGGCCATGCTCTCTTTCTAATTGCTGCTATGTGGGGTCATAAGCTTAGTTTGGGGTTCCCAGGTTAAAACTATTGTTCTGTATACACAGAATTACATACAGAAAGCACTACATGGAGATTAAAACATCTTCCTTTAAGGGTTAGTTGGCAGCTCTGCATTACTGAAGTCCTGGAATGCTTTCAAGGGAGGAAAGAAAGTCCATTAAGAACAAAAAACATCCATGATATGCTCTATTTTTTAACAAAATAAATGCAGGAATGAACCTGTGCAAAGTTCAGACACAAACTTGTTAACATAAATTCTTATTAACAGTATTCATATGGCAAGAAATGATTCATCAGATCATTTTAATTGGCAGACGTCTATGCCACCCACATAAAAGGTAACTCTACTACAGCTGTTCTACTCTCTGTTTGCACTGTATCTGCTTGTCGAGCCAGAAGCCATTATGGTATTAATTTGACTAGCTCACATCCATATGCCTTATATCTCCCCATAGCTGTAGGAATAGTTACAGTGTAAAAGGTGTTTCCAGGGCATGAAATCACACGGGCGTTTTTTAAAGGACTCTAGTATAAGTTTCTGATAACATGTCTGAACCCATATTAAACATGTTGAATGCTAATGGAAAAAAAGAGTGTTTCAGGTAGTCAGGGTTTTGAAACTATGATTCACTTCTGAAGAATCAAACTGAAACCACGGCATCTCTGAGAGAAGAGATGGCTAAAAATGGACTTGTCAAATTTTAACTCTGGGGAAGTGAATAGTTAATAGGGTTAAAGGTGTATTATAGTGCTCATGACAAGGTCAATACCTGGAACTAAGAGAAAGGATGACAGTTTTACAAAGGGGATTATAAATGTTGTGCTGTTTTTCATTGGTTTTGATGCTGTCAAAAAGCATTTGTTGTGACAGCACATGCAGGTAAATCAGCTGCTGTTGCTGTAGCACAGTCATGTACTCCAGGACTCATGGAGAATTGTGGAGGCTGCTGCTTGAGTCAGGATACCCCAGACACACTCTGGGTGGTTCATGGTCAGGAGAATGTTCTCCGAGCCCTGGGAACGCGAACTGAAATTCAGCACAGAGGAATTCAAAGCACACACACTCACACATGCATATATCCAGGTAACGCTTGGGAAGCTGATGCCAAACTTGTCTAATAAAGGTTCATGAGCAACACTACTTTGCAATTCAGCAAAGTATAAATTGTACCATTTAGAATACGCTAGGAAAGGTCACTGGGGAACTTCTGGGGACATATCATCACCTTCAGTACATCCCAGCACAGCACACAAGTGTCATTTTTCTTGCATAGCAGAGAGGGAAATGATAATGAAACACACTTGAAAAGGCATCTTAGGTAGGAGAGAGCATCAGAACCCAAGAGCAAGCCTTAACAAGACGGGTCCCCACATCACTGGGCATCCTGCACTAGAAAGAAAGTCAATAGCAACTGTCTGTTGACAGCTACCATGCTCTCTGGACACAGCAGTACAAACACAGAATTGCCTGATTAAGTTGTCTTTCATTCTCTTGGTAAATGTACTCAATGAGGAGTATAATCCACACCGCAGTGAAAGATGTTTGCACTCAGCTAATTAAATCTGAAGTTATTCTTAAGAGGGGGAGAGAATTGACAAGTCATACGGTGAAATTGTAAAGAGAAATAGCAAAACGTTCTTTTAGCGAGTCAAAACAAGTCCTCGGTTTCCTGGAGTCACGCCGCACATACTGTACAGCTCCAGAGGAGCAGAGTGTGCAAGTCATAAAAGAACCCCAGGCACTTCATTACTGGAAGTGATGTAAGCTCCTGCCGCTCCTCTGCAGAAACGACACCAAAACAATGCCGGGCCCGCCGCCGCTGTCGGAGGCAGCCGCTCTCAGCGCCGGAGCGGGCCGAGCCCTCCGCGCCGCTGAGGCGCAGCAGCGCAAGGCTCTCGGGGCAGCAGCGCTCCTTGGCGAGCGCTCAAGGACCCGGCTACCCGCGTCGGGGCAGCCCGAAGGATCTGCGGCTCGTCAAGAGGACACGGTGTTTTGAATGCTAAGCTGCTCGGAAAACGAAACGAGCCCTCCCCAGGAAAACTGTCCAAACGCTGAATGCCTGAGCATTCAGTCGGTGCAGGCAGAGCACATCCGCGCGGCGTTTTGCCCCTGCGGGCAAGGGAGGAAACTCATCCCTCCAGATCTCTGCGGCAGGGACTGCCCGGCAGCGGGACTCAGAGGGACAACGCTACAGGATCACAGGACACGTGAAAAATTTGGAGAAATCCTCACTTCACGCACAGGGCACAGGGAACTTTCAAACTGTGAAAGCTAGTTTAATTCACATAAGGAAGTGAATTTAAAGGGCTGTATAAATTCCCTGATAAATATGTTCTTGGACATAGATCAAGGAGTGAAGTTCTGTATGGAAACTGATCCGACTGGAGAGTCAAGTCAAGTTAAAGTAGTCTCGTAAATCATTAAAGTTGTTAAGATATGGAGTTAATCAGAAATCTCTTGTTCTGAATAATGAAAAGAACCCTCAGTTTGATACAACATAGACTAGTTGCCACAGTTTTTTCCAGAGAGCACATGCTGCTGAAGCAGGTACACATTCCTTTCCTAGGGCATATGCAAGGTTTAATGCAGAAACTAGTTAAGTCATGCACAAGAATCCTCAGACAGCCAAAGCACTTCAAATAAGGCTCACTATTTCCAGTGCATCAGTCCTCCAAGTTATGCTCTCCTTTCCTTTTGATCTTTACCCTATTTCTGTGGACTGCTTCAGGTTACAGTTTAATCCCAAATACCTAGTGAAAAAAACACTTTCTCCAGATTAAAAAAAAACAAACAAAAACCACAACCAAAAAAACCCCACGGTTTTTGTCTTCCGAGCCAATATTTCCAAACAACTAGCTCATGAGACAGGAATTTGGAACAGGGAGTGTCAACCACCCAGTTCAGAAGGAAGTCTAATGATAAAAAAAATAATCCCAGATTGCATAATAATAAAGGCTTGAATTTGAATGTTTCATTGTAAGAGTACTTCAGTTGTTTAAACATGCTCACTAGGGGAGAGGAGCCCTCAGGAACAAACATCATCATACAAACACAAATTTTTAACTGAGTGAATGGGTGCTCAGGAGAACCCCAAGGCAGATTAATATTTGTGAAAGATCAAATTCATGCAGTGCTTTGAACAGCTCAAGTGATGAGACGTATCAGTAATACCTTTCTAACTTGGCAGTCTTATATAAACTTGATTAACAAGAATAAATGAACGTGCAAATTTAAAATTAAATAACATAATAGTGTTTCTTCTGAGAAAAAGCATGAACTCCACAGTTTGAAAGGAGCAACAAAGGATGCAGCTTTTTCAGCACAAGAAAAATGTGGACCTGTTGGAGTGGGTCCAGAGGAGGGCCATGAAGATGAGCAATTGGTTGAAGCACCTCTCCTGTGAAGACAGGCTCAGAGAGCTGGGCATGTTTAGCCTGGAGAAGGCTCCACGAAGGCCTCACTGTAGCCTTCCAGTATCTTAACAAGGAGGGAGAGGGATTTTTTTATATGAGCAGATTGTGACAGGACAAGGGCAGTGGTTTTAAACTGAAAGAGAGCGGGGTTAAATTAGATGCTAAGCAGAAATTTACTCAAAGGGTGGTGAGGCACTGGAGGTGCCCTGAGAACTTAAGGATGTGCCATCCCTGAAGTGCTCAAGGCCAGGCTGGAAGGGACCCTGAGTAACCTGCTCTAGTGGGTGCTGTCCCTGCCTATGGCATGGGAGTGGAACGAGATGATCTTTAAGATCCCTTTCAACCCAAACCATTCTATGAGACAATGATTCTAACTTGTACACAGCTAAGTATGAGGATAAAAAGCAGTTCTTTCGCGCTGCACAGATGGACCTCAGTCTTCTGATTTAGTGTCTGTTGAATGGGGGTGTTAACAGTGGTGCCCTTGCGCCTCACATAACTTCCACACAGAAAATGGATGTAGGCAGATCTCAGCAAACCTAAGCTTCAGTACTGCAGCCTCTGGCTTTAGAGGTGCATTGCCTGACTTGGCTTGTTAGACTCAAACCAAAATTTCCTTATTCTTTTGAGATTTGGAGGGAATGCTTGAAAGTAGGGTTTCAGATCCCATATTGTCATTTTTACATGCAAAAAAATGGTATGAAAACAGTGCATGCATTACCTTAATAAAAATCTAAGCACATGGGTCCAGGATGTAGAGATTTACTATTATAAAACTGAAGCAAAAATTTTTATAAGAAGTTTTAAACTGCCTGAGGGAATAATACCACAGTGAGTTATGGATGTCATTATCCCAAATGAGAACTACTGAAATCTAGATACCACTCCATCAGGAATTCTGCCAAGGCCATGCTTTTTCCAGACCTCCCTCACTGCCAAGC